>JAABKJ010001605.1:0-30195 GCA_011634705.1 Andricus grossulariae
GCAAATAAAGTGTACTCCGTGAAATTTCAAATCCTATATTTACCAATTCGTTATGAAGATCGTCAAGTGTTTGGCAGCAATTCAAAGTTTCACTACGCCTTCTTGCGTCTGTGGAAGCGCCGTGACTGACTAAGTTTACAATTGATTTGAGTAATTCTGGTTGATTTTTTGATACGCTAACTCGTCCAGGACCATCAGATACAATAAACTCTTTACATGTTTCTGGATTTTTCTCAATATATTTTTTTGTACTATTCGTTCTTTTATTTCTAAAGGTTTTTTGACGAGCAGCATTTTTTTTGTAAATTTTTAAGCTTTTGCTCAGCTTCTTTGTGTTTGTCATTCAATTTGTTGATTACTTTAACCATTTTGAAATTAGTTGACGCCGGATGTTTTTCTTCAATGTCTTTTTTTATCCTCTCTAGAAATACCAGATTTGAAAATATTCGACTGTTTCTCCACAATCGTCGTTTGAATTTCCGGACAAAATTTGTTAGTTGTCTCTTTACCGAGTAGGACAAGCGTTTCTGGTTTCGGTTCAATCTTATTATCCGTCGAGTTTTTTTATCCTCATGTCTTTAGTCCTTTGGCTCTCATGTGAGTCTTTTATGCCGCCATCTTGAGCATCCCCACCCTTTGCAGGACTCATACGAGGATTCGAAAGAATAATCGTTGCGATGATGGCGTAACGCACCTCTCAAAGAATGTGGATAATGTTCTCTGTCATTCCATTAGTCCCGTTCGCGGGGAGGCGTCCTTGAGCGATGTAGAACATTGTCGCATGACGCAACTCTTCCAGAAAATTCTGACGAGCATCTCTCTCTGCCTTTTGTACCATGCTCTAAGAACTTTTTATTTCTAGATGATTTCTACCGATTATCACTTGATCATAAACTTTAAACACTTCTATTTGGGTAACGCTCTCCGTTATACTCATCCTGCCTCGAATTTGAGTTGCGATATCCATAATCCCCTTGCCGATCTTTCTATAAACCTTACGTATCCTTTATCTTCTTTTTTTATATGTTTTAATGAACTGATCTTTTCATTTCTGGAAATCTAGTCCAGTGCCATTAAAATCACTTAACAAATCCCGCAGAGTTATGATGTTTATGCGTCGTGCAGAGGCTTGCTGTGGTTCGGGGCGAGCAGGAGTGTTACGCAGAAGTTAAATCTCGCACGGTGCGAGTCCAAGTGCTCATTTCATTAAATTTCGTTTCCAAATCAAAAACTTGACTTCTCTATTATCGATACCTGCCTGGTTTTGTGTTACGTTTGGTTGAGATGGGTTGGTTTCACCTCCACCAAGGTTTTTCCTAACGTCTGAAAAGGATTCGATGTCCGGCATCCTTCTCGTTGTCTGCGGATCGTACGGTGAACTGAATTTCCATGGCCTCTACAAGCTATCTATTCGTTGGGTCTGCCTACTGCAATGGCCTAATAAGTTTGGCCTTTGTGCCTTAAGATGTTGATCCGCGGCTAACGCAGACTTCCTCAAGGGTGGCTCCCTGTAATTTGTGGAATCCATGGCTAAGTACTTTTTTGAATCACATACTTAGAATCTGAAGTTGATATCCACTCAAATTACGATATCAGTTCGATTTACAGAATTTGAAATGACATACACACGCGTTACTGAATTGGAGGTTACCACAAGGCTCCACGTCAACAACACTGATGCACCTAGACAGAATAATGCTTCACTATGGCATACTCACGCGTCACTGAACTAGCGGTTATCACAGGGTTTCATTCCGACAACAATGAGACATCTAGACAGAATAATGGTTCACTATTTCAGAAGTTTCAAAACACTAGCACTCAGAAAATAAGGGCGTCGCACAGAATTATGTTAACTTACTGTGCTTTTTATGCCTCTCAACTGTGCATACTCGCTTGTAGGAATCGAATACTCGATGGATAAATATAATAAGCGGCCTACGCCTGCTGTATAATGAGTGGTGAGAGACGTTAGTCAAAATTCATAGTAACAAATAACTTTATTAATTAAATGCGGTACATTGCTTGTACTGCGAGAACGTGTCTCTTGGCGGTGATGGCGACTAACTAAACCGAAGTAGTTTTTCTAGAGAGGAAACTCTCGCATCGCTTACGATGCCTACTCGACCACGGGTCGCGTATATAGGTTGGAAACTCACTTGCTGATTCTACCTCGCTGAGAGGAGTAGTGGGGGTGGTACGACCCTACACGCTGCACGATTGTAGCGCCACACCACATTCTTTATCGGAATCTAAACAATTTAAATGTTACGTCATCATCGGACGTTAACAAGTATCTTTAGCAATAACAAAATCGAATGTTATTTAAAAAATATAACATTCCAATGTGATTATCACATGATCAAATTGAAACACAACATTCAATTGTATTACCTTGCCTTCCTAAAAGCTTTGAGATTTAGCAATGTTGGTAACAGGAATCTATAAATCTAGAACCCGCCCTGCCTATCTTCTTACATTTATAAATTATTTTCGTTATTTTTGGCTGTCATCACCATATAAAAAATTGTTATTCAGTGCTTTAACATCGTTTCTTTCAATTAATTTTTTGATGCTGCATACGACGATTTGTGCTTTTGAAAACTTTGAAGAAATTTGCATTATACACTTTTGTTTGTATTCTCGCTTATTATATTTTGAACACAATTATTGACTCATAAGACTTATAATTTACCACTGTATGTAATTTAATGTATATATATTTTTTCTGTAGTAAACAAAGATTAGTTTTTTATTTTTTATTTTAAGTCTTAGGAAGCACTCAAACCTTGAAAATCATTGTACAAAAATTTATTTTTATTTCAATTGACTTTTTATTGTTTAAGTGTTTCTGAATTCATTCAAGGGTTGCTACAGAGACTCGAGAGGTTGAAACTCAAGAAATAATCAAATTCGAATACTGTAGCAACCTTGATTTGATTAAGTTTAGACTAAATTCGCCAGTTTTCCTTTTATTCCTTCATCAAAACATTTGCGGCTACTTCATTAATATATGACATATTACTACTGAATTTTTAAATTTTAAATTTAAGAATTAAAAGCGTTTGCGAATAGGTTTGTGATCATCCACAAATTACATATATGTACAAAAATCTAAAGATGTTAAACACTTCAGATGATTTATTGACTTCAAATTATTCCAAAGTTGAATATACACGGAGAAAAATGGATAGTCAGTTTGACAATTTGGAGCGTGAAACTGACTATATGTGCAGTTTTAACTATAGGACAGCCCCTCTAGACAGTGTAACTTAACGTCCGTGGAATATTCAAAATAGGTATTAAGCTTGATCATTCCAGAGTTATTTCTTCTCCTACCTAGGAAAGATGGGAATTCAAGTAATTAAATAAAACCTGTAAGACGTGAAAATTTATATAAAATCCATCATATCTGAAAGAATTTTTTATGATTTTTGAAGTGTAAAATGCATGATAAATATATGATTACATATGCACAAATATTTTCACAACAGATTATTTTGAGCACGAGAGACTAAGGAAACAGCATGAGTGCACTAAATTGAAACAATCTCAACATGTAAAAATTCAGAAACCGATATACAGTGAATATCAAGACAACTCGCAAAACACTTCAAGTGCGAAGCACGCACTTCTGCGTATAGCGCATAATGCATTACGCAGTTTCATCACCAGACATACGAAGGAGTTATTTAACAGAAAATTACCTACTTTGATAAATTTTAGAACAACTGTCCACGAAAAACAGTTTTCGCCATTCTCACGTCAACACTTGACAGTTAGAGGTTGGGACTTCGATACTTGAAGTCGATCGAACCTCTCTTTCTACCATGTGAGATAGACAGAGACGATCCGATTGTTTTCCAATGACAGGTCTTTTCGTTTTGAAGCTATCATACTCTCTCTCTCTCTCTCTCTCTCTCTCTCTCTGTGAAAATCAAAACGAGAAACACTTAATCCACTCTCCACCATGTTCTTCTCATTTTTCCACTTTTCATACACGTTCGAAATATCAAAAAGTTCAAACTAATTAAGAGTTTGCGTAACTGGATAAACATGACGCTGATGAACGTCACTCGCTCCGAAAATGAATTTCAGGTGTCGGGTGTGTACGCTCGAGCCCTGTGCATCCCTCCATATTTGAGATTTTAACTGGACCCCGATACTGTCCTAAGTTGATTAGTTTCCAAAATCTCCAGCGCGGAGCTAGTTGTCCTACCTCTCCCGGGGTTTCCATTGCTTACAATGGGAGTAGATTAATGCTTTGCCATTTTTTGTGGAACAATCTTTTGTTTTTATGTAAAAATCCATTAAAATTAAAGCATTGATATTTATTTAATATTCTTAAAAAGTGTTTTCAGTCATTCCTTCTAATACTAAAGGGTAAATATGAATTCAAATGTTATATAGTAATTCTTGAGAAGTATAGAATAATCTTTTATTTTTATTTTTTTAATCAAATTTTTTTAAACAGTTGGGTCCAATGCAACGCGATCCACCCATGGCTTATTTATTACGATAATCACTTCAAAATTACTTCAAAATTACCGGATAAAACGGAGAAATCACAATATGTAATTTAAAGCAAGCAAATAATTAAATAACTTGCATAAAAGGCAAAAGAACTAATCCACTCTGATTGTAAACGATCTTTGGAGCAATGTAACAGGGTCCACCTATGACTCTTCCATTATGACAATCACTTCAAATGACCTGAGAGGTAGGACGACTTGTGCTGCGCTGGAGGTTTTTGGAACTAATTTTCTGCTATGACCTTGGGACACTAAGGGATCGCCATCTTTGTTTGAAATGCGCAGGGCTGGTATGCTCTGGCTTTCGCAAGAAGTCGCGACGCCACGTGGTACTATCTGGAATGTAAAACTAACCATCCTAATTTTGATAATCCATTTTTCTCCGTTGAGATTTTTTTTTAATTTGGGGGAAAATATTGGATGGGTAGATGAGAAAAGTGAGACTCCAAAACGATAGCTGAGGGTGTGTGGTATGGCCATTAGTATAAGCTAAGGTGTCGGGAAGGAGATAGATTTGAAGATGGCCCACAAAATATTAAAATATAGGTGTCAGCGTGCAGAGAACTGACTGTCCCGAGACTGATCTCCAGAATCTCGACCATAGACGTCTCAACATCTCGAGACCTTGACGCCGACGCCTATGCAGTCATGACCACCACACCCTCTTCCTCTTCCTACCACGATACAAGGTACCAAGATTGATTAGGAATCATAGGCTATCAGCAGGGTCACTGAGAACAAATGAGACTCCCTAATTCCTGGCTATTCAAGGGCAGGACAATTTCATCTAGGGTGAGATAAGAAAATCACCCTATTCTATTTCTTATAAGAAGGGTCAGTTTATTTATACGCCATGAGATACTTATAAGGGTCGTCGATTTACTCTGACAAGGAGATGATCGGAGTTGGGATTTTTGCTTAATCTTATAAATTCCCTATTGACAAGGAGAATTTATACCTTTCACGGTTGGAAAAAATCCGCGCACATTACATAGATTGCGATAGTAGAAAGTTCGAGAGAAAATAAACGAACTTTGTATTACAAAAAAGTGTTACAAATGTTATTGGCAAATAATGTTTTGCCAAATTGATAGTCATCGAATAGACTCTCAATAAAGAATTTATGAAATTTAAGAAAAAAAATCCCAACTCTGATCATCGCCTTGTGCGAGTGATGTATAAAAATTTTTAACCAAAATTGGATTGAAGCTTTTTTGAAGACAAAAACACTTGATAAAGTATGCAATTAGAAGTACTGCCCTTCAAGGAATCTTTTTCACAGTGACGCTGCTCATGGATTTTCTCTTTTTAAAATTATTTCTGCTTTAAAAAAATCACCAAGTATTTCAAACGCAGCACTTGATGATTCTTTGACATCGCACGCTAGAGAAAATAATTATTAGAATTTCCATAAGGCTCGTGCGAGAGCTCGTGATTTTTCTTTAAATCGATGTCTCAAATTTTATATTTCGTCTTTCCAGAAATTCTGACCCTTTCCTGACCTTTTTCGATTTTAATATATTTTTTATAATCAGTTTCGTAATAATTTATTGAGTAGCAGAATATTTGATTAGCATGCAAATATCTTAGTAAATATAATTGTTGTCGGTTGCATTTGAAATACTATTTATTTAGATTAATGGGGTTGTTGCATGAATTTTAAATATTGTATTTTTTAAATACTGCATTAAATTATACAAATTTTAGTTCATTTAAAAAATTTCAACTCTGTAACCTTGTAACGTCACATGCTGCAAAACGCTAAACCAATCAGAATAAGGGTATGCAGTGGCTCTATTGACTAACGAAGTATCCAGCTGGCGAAAAAAATTGGATGCATGTCGAGTTTTGGCATATTCGTACTGCCAGACTTTACAAAAATCCGGTTTTTAGTGAAATTCGAAGCATTTTGTACACTTTTTGAACCCTTCTTCATACATTTTAAACACGTTTTAAATGATAAACTTGAAAATAGGTTCTGTTTACTCCAATCACTAGCGGCCATATTAATTCCCCCATCAACTGCGCTAATCAAGCTGACGCTGACTTCCGACGCTGGCCCAATCAGAATGCCGCATTTTCCCAGAAAAGTTTAAAAAGTATATTTATTTTTAAAAAAAGTTTAAATTTATTTCTAAAAAAGCTTTCCTCAAGTAATTATATTCAATGTTTAGTGCTCTTTTAATTTCACCAGGACAAAAATATATTTGAAAATATGCAACAACCCCATTATGTATATGTGACAATAGGTAAGTACATGGAGGTTTATAGTTTTTGATTTTCAATAAATAATTTTTTAAATCATTTTTTGAATCATTTATTAAATCACTTTTATAATTCATTAGTTGAATAAATTTTGTTGAGCACATTGCATGGTACAAATTTGTTGAAATATATGTTGTGTATGAAAGCACCTTGTATACGTTTCTACTTTTATATATGCTTCGAAACTGTTGATTTCTCGCAAGAATTGTAATTAAATTTCTCAGACATTAAGAGCTTTGCAACGAAAATTTCTAGAACTTTCTTCTTCTTGAAGTAACAGGGTATTGCTAACAATTTCATGTGTTTCATAAGAATCTGAACTCCGATTCCCGAATTTAATATTAATTAATGAATAGTTTTTGATTCTTATAGCTCACATAAAAATTTGTGTATTTTCAGGAATCACAGTGGTTCAGCAGTTTAATTTTGGGGGAAAAAGAGGAATTTTTCTTCGAAAAAAGAAAAAAAAAAGATTTCTTTTAAAAATGCCAACGTAATGAACAAAAATTAATAAATGCAATACTTTAATAAGAAAACACAAATATTATTAAAATAGAAAACAAATACGCGCGCTATGCTCACTATTCATTTGTCCCTATTGCTGTTCATATTTTGTGAATATTATTTTTAATCCAATGATTTTTAATTAAGAATAGCAATTTTAGAAAAAACATAACAAAAACACAAATCTAATGTTTTTTGGTCAAAATGACGACCGATTTCCGGTGCAAAACGCGAGCATAACCTAAAATTGTTCAAAAATTCCTATTTTCTCTGGAGTATGATGCATTTTGATTTAATGTATTGATTTCCGGTATAAAGCAACAACTGTTAATTGAAAATACAAATTTTTCACGAAAACCCCTAACATAAAATAACAAAAAATTGTTGTAAATAGTAAATATTCTTTGAAATTGAATGATTTTTTGTTCAAAATAAACCATTTCCGATGACAAACTTTAACATAACCTTAAATTGTTTCCAGATTGTAATTCTTCTTTGAAACCTATATTGATATTTTCGGTGAAAACCAGACGAATAATCTACACTTGTAAAAAAAATAACTTCTTTGAAATCTAGTTATTTTTCACTAAACAAAAAATGAAAAAAATTGAAAAACTATAAATGTTCCTTAGAATCTAATATTTTGTACAATTTTTTATTAAAATTACCAATAATTTCCGACGAAAAACACTAACATAACATCATATAACTGCGGGAGACGCTAATAGAACCTCAAACTGTTCAAAAATTGAAGATCTTGTTCGAACTATAATGATTTTTATCTTAAAATACAAATTGTTTTGCAAAAACCTAACGTAACCTAAAATTGTTAAAAAATTATAAACCTTCAAAATATAATGATTTTTCTGGGAAAATGTTAATTTCCGGTAAAAACGCTATAAAACCAAAAAACTTTTGAAAAATTGTTAATCCCATAAATCTAATAATTTTTTATTACAAATACCTTTTTCTGGCGTAAAACGCTAACATTAGCTCAAATTTTCGAAATTTGGAATGTTTATAGCGATTTTTGTTTCCAAAGGCTAATTTCGGGAGAAAAAAGTCATCACAGCCTAAAATATTTAGAAATTTCAAATCTTCTAAACTTTATAATTTTATATTAAAATTCTTTTTAAAAAACAAGTAATTACCAGCGAAAAGCACTAACATAATACTTGTATAATATTTTTAATAATTTATCAGATAACTTGAAAGTTTTAATTTAAACGCACGCAAAAGCGTTGAAAGATCACAAATCTTTCTTAATTCGCATAAGGTGTTCTATGATTTTCCTTATTAAAATTAATTATTTGTAGATTTAAGTTTCAAAATTTCAAATTTAAGATACAAAAAATCTTCAAGTAATGAAAAGTCAAAAAGGTATTCAACAATAATTATTGCGAGATTTCTCAGACATATCGTTACATAACTTTTTTTATACAGAAAAACAAAATAAAATTTTCTTTCTAAATTATTTCTTACAAAATTGTCCTTTTTCCATTTTTTTGCGCAAATCGTAGACAATTTGCTTTTATCTTTTTTCTTTATATTGTAATTTCTTTGAGGTAGTCATAAATTCATAGTTTGTTTATACAGTATAATTTCTTTTAATTTTTAATTTGAGATGTAACTGAGAACAGGGCTTTAGAGCCCTAGCTAAAACAGAATTAGTAAAAATTGCATTATTTAAACTGAATAGAGTCTCAAATGGACCAGATTTTGAACAGTTTCCCAAATTTTCAGAACAATATATTCAATTTTCTCTTAATAAATCCGCCGAATACAATAAATTCTAATAATTGGTCACATGACAGAATGTCACATGCCCTTAATGGATGTGAATCTCGCATTTGCGTTCGGCGTATTTTCAATGCCATTGGAATAGAATCAGCATTTTTTTGTACAATTTTTATATACTTTTATATGCTTCTTGAGACCTATGCGTTCCCCTTATTTAATTTTCTAAGTAGTTTCTTAAAATTTTCAAAATTAACCGTAGCTTCAAAGAAAAGGGAAAAGGGGAAAAAATGGACGAAATTCTCAAATATAGGCATTTTAGGGGATTTTGAGAAAAAGGGTGGAATAGGGGACTGACTGTGATCCCTGTGTTTTGGATTCTTATAGTTCGCATGAAAATTTCAGTATTTTATAAACCCTTCAAGAGGGACAATACGTGAGTCTGAATAGGGTTGTTTCCCAATTTTAGATAAAATAATTTTTAAACAGTTAATTTAAAGCTAAACTCAGAGTATGTTGTAATTCCTTTTTTGCTGCCGCTTTGTTGAGGAGAAAATTATTGTTAAAAATTGGGTCAAAAACTCTAACTAAATCTTCTAATTAAAATTTTGATAAACAGTTTACGACAAGTTATGGTAACAAAAGTTTACTTTGCTTAATTTGAGTTCGAATTTCGCGGGCACTTATGTAAGTTCGCTAGCGCTTCTTAGTGAGCGATAAAATCTCCCATACTGCCGTAAATACAAAAAGTAGATGGAAGATCTTCCCTTCACGATACAGCAACAATGGATGTAGGGTGTCTTCTCACGGACCATTAATATTGAATTAATCGTGGAATTATTATTTTACATAGGACTCCTTTCTAGTTACTTTGTTGGTTTATGGCAAATCTGATTGGCTGAGAACCTAGATCCGAACCCTTTGTGAAATATTAATTCAATAAATAATTTAAAATCGAGTTCCATGAAAAGGTACCCTTATTCGAAATAGAACCAGTTTTACAAGTGGATTACGAAAGGCGAGTACTAAATTGAAATCCCAAATGAATAAAGCGCACCAACGCGAAGTGAAATTGGAACTTGATTAAAACGAGGTTCAACAGTTAAAAGACAATAACACTGTAAAATACTTTAGTAAATTTCGTAACACTCATAAATTCATAACCCCTTTGACGTCACAGGTGTACTCAAATTGACATCGTTAGAAAAAATTCAAATTTCAACATCAAATTAAAAATTGTAAATAAAATGCAAAAAATATATCGTACGAACTATACGATACATTCATTGGAAAAAGTGATATCTGACTTTGGAAACAGCCCTATTGAATGCTTTCGTTCCATCTTGTTGCGATTCATCGATATTCCTTTGGTAAAAAGTAAAAAGGATTTAAAAAAGTTCACTGAATAACTGCGTGGATTAGGTTGTAACGAGACCAGCGAAGCCTCAACGTCAGTCCTCAGCGGTCGATGTTTTGAATTCCCGAGAAGCCCTAGATATGCAGGAAATCGAGATAGAACAAGAAATGCGAGCTTTACTTTCAACATCGAGCCCCATCAAGTGCCAGGTCACTGCAGGAACTCCACCCCACAGACTCTTTCTCGAAACGAGTTTTACTTCTCTCCAGAGTCCAAGCGAATTCCCTCAATCCGGCCGGGAACTGAGCCTTGATTCCACTGGAATTCCATGGGAATTTATTAGCTTGGCGAGTGAGCTTTTGCACACCCCCAGGCCCCACGAAAGCAAATTGTAAGAATATCAATTATTAGATTGTCGCAACCAGAGATTTAAAGTGGTAAAGCCGCTTCTTCGAGAAATTAATTTCAAAGCTACGAATCCCTTCAAGGTTTCTTCTAAATTGCCTAAATTGTAGAACTTTTGATTTTTCTGATTTTGTCTGGAATATTCCTTGATTTTATTATAATCCAGGGATGTCCACAGAAAGAGTAACAGTCTGTCACTCGTTAATCCCCTCTTTTACTTGCGAAGACGCACTAGGAGGAGGGGAAAAGAAGCGAGTCCGGGAACCAGAGGTGCTAACAGACCACGATTATTTCAACTGCGCATGCGTCGCGTAACGAAGAAGTGACGAAGATATCATCCATTTTCTCCATTACTCCACTATTACGTGACGCATGCGCAGTTGAAGAAGTAGCAAGCCGTTAACACGACTGCCTGGAACTATCCGTGGATATCGCAGTTATAATCATAATTGAAATATTATTGAAACAACCTTTGCTAAGATTACCACTTTAAATCTCGATTTTAAAATCGAACACGGTGCAGCTGAACCAAGTCTAAATGAAAGTTGAATGCTAAGGAGATTTTTTCGATCGATTATAGTTGTCTACCATTCCACAAACATTTCGAGACGAAACTTAAGATAGTCTTTGGTGCCCTTTTTGAAAAAAGCGACTTTAGTGTCGCGTTCATTTTTATATATAATATAATCAAAAATCACATAAAACTTATAAATAACATAATAGTAAGGTTTTATTATATGCGAGCGTCCGCATGAAAAGGGTCCTTACAGCCGAATCTACTTAGCAGATATTCGCGTATTTCTAAGTCAGGGTAAAAATGATAATTTTTGGTTTTCAGTGGGAAATGATATTAGGACCTATACCGAATTTGAACTTCCAAAAGCAACCGAAAGGAGGTGTATTTCATGTTTGAAAAAAAAAGCATAAGACGGTGCGCTTATGGCGCACTCGTTTCTCAACCTAAAGGGTGCGTCTTGGGCTTAAAATAGGGAAGTTAATACATCGCACGAATATGTTAGAAAAAGAACTGGAAATAATTCATAGTGTTTTTTGAAAAAATTGGATTTTTTTATTTGATTAATTTGAAATGTTAAAATTTTCCTAAAAAGATATGGTAAAATTAGGCGCCCAGTCATCGCCAACTTAAGTTAATCGGTTGAATGACTCATTTACTAAATATTAAAGGAAAAGATCAAATAGTGGTCTGCAGTGACTTAAGATTTAGTCCTGCAGCGAATTACAAATTTCAGTCACAAAAAACTTGTTATTTAATAAAATCTAGTTTGTCAGAATTCTCGTTTGCGTAGATAAATACAGTTTTCTTTTGCAAATCAGTTGATGGGAAACTCTCAGTTTCGCCAAAAATGTGACATAAGTGTCTTTTTAACTTGTACGGCAAAACGACAACGACATATAGACACCGACCTAAAAACAATTCTTTCTGATTCAAGGAGCCTCAAAACGTCGACATTTGATGCAATCCACAAAAGTCATTTTTCACAGAAAACCAATACCTTCTCATTATGATGAGAATATAAAAATCTATGCAAAGTGTTTTTTAAATTTAAAATTGAAGATTTAAGGTTGAAAATGATGGGGGGGGGGGGGGGTATAGCGTACCTAGAGGTTAAACAAATGCTATTGGGTGGTAGCGAGTGGGTTGGATGGTCCAGTACTGAGGATTATGATGGAAATTGGAGTCGTTCTACTAAATTTTCTTCACTTGGGAAAGGGTTTGAGCGAAAAAGCCAGGGCAGGAAAATTTAGGTTGTGGCTTGGACCGAAGCCTGGGAGAATCTAGTTACTTCGTCTCGCTAATCGCACTTTTATGGACTTTACTTCGGCGTCGGCGCACCACTCGTCACGCAGGCGAGTGGTACGCTGGAGAAGCTTCGCGCGATTGGCCCGCGCTCCCCACGTGTAAGTTCACAAGTGTGAAACGAAAATCGAAACCGCGCTCACGTTGTGGGTTGCCTGAAGGGATTTTACCTTTTTACTGAGCGTCGTGACACAGATTTTCTAAGTCAAATAACATGTAATTTTAGAAGGCTCAGACAAGCATTTGCTATATCTTTTTTAGCAAGTTTTTGAAATTCATATTAATTATATACTAAAATCGAGTTCTTTGAAAAAGCGCCCTTAAGATTATTTTAATTTTTATCTTGAAATGTTTGTAGGATTAATGAAAACCGTAACAAAAAATCCCTTTAGCATGTAACTTTCATTTAGACTTGGTTCAGCCGCACTGTGCGAAGATATATATTCTAAAAGTAAATTCCCGTTGAAGAATTTGGAATATTATAATAGATAAGTATATATAAGAGTTGCAGAGAATATCTGATTTCAGGTGAAAATTGCATAGCTTCTAGATATGTTTTATAGGAAGTTAGTAATCTAAAAAACCCTTATACTTCTCTTTTGACCGGTACTGTTGTTCGAACTGTCAAAACCTATATCACAAAAATATTTACTGAACTTGCTCTTACTGTTTCCAATGTGTAGAATTCTTTTCATGCATACAATCTGAAAAAATCAATTTGAATCATCTATTTAGATACTATTTTAAAAAGATATCTATGAACGTTGAAACTTATACAGGGTGATTCCATTCAACACGTCAATTTAAATTTGCAAGCCCTTTTGATTTATCCATTTTTCGACAAAGTAGCACATTTTTTCACAAACTAGAATTTTGATCACTCTATCTCATCACCTGCTTGCCACTTAAGCAAACACATGGTTCAAAAATTCACCTCACCTCACCCACGCCTGATTTACGTACAAACACTTTCGATCACCGATTAACAGATCCAACCGTCTCAGCGATTGGGACAATGAGCTACATTTAGCACCTTTAGCAACGCCGGAAACGCTATCGGAAACATCGAGTAATCCTCCATCACCTGTTCCACCTCCAAGACCTATGAGAAGAACACCAAAAATTCCAGGGAACTTATCATCAGCAGCTGACGATCTGAAGAACAATCTTCATTTTGCGATGCTTTCAGCTAAAAATTATTTTCTTCGCGAAGAAACCATGGGAAGCAATAGTAATAGCAATAGCAGTGAGGCTAGCTACGAGTGTCCAAAAAATCTCGGAGCTGGACTTCCGCCTCCTGTACCAAGAAGAGAAGATTCTGTTACGACGAGAAGGTAACTTTCAGATTTTGAGTTTTGACCTTGCAATCTTGTGACACTAGAGTGTCTACCAGACGAACGATTTTAAATTCCCGGTTTTCTCCTGGTCAATTTTTCATTTTTCTGGTCTGGTTATTGCACTTCTTTCTTTAATTTCCATGTCCTAACTCAGAATTTTAATTCCTCAGGAAAATACCCTGCGGGAAATACGAATCATAATTCTTTTCGAAAATTTCCCGTTTCCAGTCAAAATTGTAATTCCTTTAAAAAATTCTCTGCTCAAAGTCAGAATCGTAATTCTTTTGGAACATTCCTTGTTTCAGGTATGAATTTTTTTCGAAAATTCTCTGAATCAATTCAAAATTACATGTAACTGCTTCCAAAATATATCTCTTACAAAATCCCATATTCCAAATCATAATTGCAGTTGTTAGTGTTCCATGGCCCAGTACAGAAACCCTTATGGTCCATCCCGGTAAAGAAGGGATGAGCATGTAAGGAACGTGAGGGAAAAGGAAGTAGGGGAAGTTAGAAGAAGTGAGGGGTGGGGACACGAATGAAGGGTAATTAGGGAAAGTGAGGAGTGGCGATTTAGAGGAGGGCAAGTAGGTGAAGTGAAGAAATGAGGGTACGTAAAGTAGGGGAACTGATAGGGCGGGAGAGTAGAGAAAGTAAGGGAAAGCAGGGGTAGTAGAAAAGGGTAAATAAGGGAAATGAGAGGAAGGGAAGTATAGGACGGACGGGCATAGGACGTGAGGGGAGAATACGCGAAAGAAATTTTGGGAAGAAGTGAGGGGTGGAGAAGTACAGGAAGTAATTGTAAGGAAACTAGGGGAAGCGAGGGGGTAGGGAATAGGAGAATTATGGGTAGGGGTAGTAGGGGAATCAAGAGGAGAGGAATTTAGTGAAATGAGGGGAAGGAATGTAGAAGAAGTGAGGAAACGAGAATTAGGGGAAGGGGAGTAGGGAAGGACGGAAATGTCACCCTGGATATAGAAATTGGAATAATGTATCATGCTATTGTTAAAATTACAGAGAACTTCGAGTGTGCACAGCTTCTTGTTGTGATGTAACTTCATCAAAACGTCGAGTATGCACAGCTGCTTGTTGTGATGAAATTTCATCAACGCACACGTCCTCGAATTGGTCAGGGTCAATTTCACACAGAGTGCAAATTGATTTTGCGGGAGAAGAAAATGAAATGAATGGCTCTAGTGCGGACTTCTTCGAAACGAAGGTAACAAATTGTAGAGGTTCTTTTTAAGTCCCATTTTATGTTACATACAGGGTGGCCGCAAAACTTCAGGTTCGAAATTCCCTGAAATCTCTAAAATTATTAAAATCTATTTAAAATTCCTTGGAATCTTTTTAAATAGCCTAAAATCTTTTTAATCCCTTGGAATCTTTTGAAATTCTTTGATACAATTTTGAAGCTCTTAAAAATATTTTCAAATTTTTAAAAATACCCTAACATTTTTAAGACTCTTTACAATCTCTTTAAATTATTGAAATCTATTCAAAATTGCTTGGAATTTTTGAAAATACACTTAATTTTTTCTTAATTCTTGGCAATCTCTTCAAATTATTGATATCTATTCAAAATTCCTTAAAATATTTCAAAATATCCTAAAATATTTTCAATCCTTTGACATTTTCTGACATCTGCTGAAAACTTTTTAAGCTTTTAGAAGTTTTAGAAATACGCTAAGATCTTTCAAATCCTTTGGTGTCTCTTCAAACGATTGAAATCCATTGAAAATTCCTTAGAAGCTTTTAAAATACCCTGAAGTATTGCAAATCCTTTGGAATCTTTTGAAATTCCTTGTAACTTTTTAAAGCTCTCGAAAATTCCTTGTGAGTATTAAAAATACCCAAAAAACTTTCAAATCCTTTGGAATCTCCTTAAATTATTCATATCTATTTACAATTTCTTAGAGTTTTTTAAAATACCCTAAAATATTTCAAAAGAATTAAAGAAAATTCAGAAATAGCTGTGGACCACAATTCAATAGCGGTTAACCGATGGGTTAATTAATTCAAAGAAAAGTGACTGTAGTAACTTTATCTTACAAGAGTGGTGAAAAACTGATTTGAGAAAAAAAAGTGAATAAAAAGTACTGTATGTCAGCCATGATTATTCTTGACAGTTACTTCAAGTGCTTTTTACAGACATTCTCTGATTTTTGCCAATTTTTCTTTCAAAATCCATCACTTTCCCTGACCAAAAAAATCCCCTGACTTTTCCCTGATTTCCAGGTTATCCTTGACCTGAACCACCCTGATTACATATTAAATTTCGAGTACAATAGTTTTCTAATTGACTTCTTGTGTTTCAGGAACCAGTAAGAAAACCAGAATGTAGTAACGATGTCTTCCTCAGTGTTAGAAGTTCTCCAGGTTTAATGGCACCAGCAACTGACTTAGGAGCGGAATGGAAAAGAAAACTTGATTCCCCAACAGCTCAACATAGTTCACCATTTTTCAATGCCAAAAGAAAAAAATACGTTTACCCAATTACTCTAGTCGGTCGAGGAGAGAGTAGCGTTTAATTAAAAAAACTAAAAGATGGGACCAGAAAATCAGCTGAAGATGTAGTTTAAAATTACAATTTTCTCTTTCGGTCGAAAATGATTGCACTCATATAGCATAAAATTAGAAGCTATAAAATGAACTACAGAAAAAGTGTTTTTCGAAATTACGCGCATCCATGAGTGATTTAAAAAGAAACATATTAAGCTAATGCGTTTTACTCGATAGAAATTTTAATCGAAATGTAAAAATTAAACACTAGAAACTAGGCAAAATATTTAGGTACTATTCTATCATTATCTTGATTTATTATTCGGTTTATTATATTTGCAATTCTTTTAGGAACGATATGCGTGATAATTATTCTATATTTTTATTGAAAGACTGCTAAAGTATTTCCAAGTGTAAATTTTGGATAGAGTTTAGTATCATCAAGGGAATGGGGTTGTTGCATGAATTTAAGATAATATATTTTTTGAATACTGCATAAAATTCTAAACATTTAAGAACATTTAACATAAATTTGGATACTTCACTTCAGAGAAAATAATATTTTTAAAAAGTATTTAAAACTCTAATCAAACAACTCTGATCTTGAAACCTCACATCCTGCAGAATGCTCGACCAATCAGAATAATGGGTTGCAGTGACTCCATTGACTAACGAAGTATTCAGCTGACAGTTGGCGAAAACATTTGTGACCATCCACATGTCGACTTTTCGCACATTCGCACTGCCACACTTTACGCAGCTGAAAATTTCTGTACAAAAACCTTGGAGGATCCTGGACATGTTGCTGGACCCGAATCTGCACACGAACCTCTACATGTAATCTGGACGGTTCCTGTACAGGAGTTCGGCGAATGAAACTATTTATGATCCTACAAAGTAACCTGTATGAAAGCTAACCTTTAAATGATCATGTACATGTTCCTTCACAGAGTGATTTAAGACGCGGGATCACGTACAGGAACTTGTTCAGGATCCTATACATGAACCTGCGTAGGAAATAATCCGCGGGGGTAGTAAGTTCCTCGATAGTAAGTTCGCATCTTCAAGGGAATGAAAGGAATGCAACTTTATAGCTCTAAGCGTCATGAGTTTTCGCGACGGCTTTCTGTAAAGGACCCCGTACGTGTTTCTGTACAGGAACCCGCGCCTCAATTTACTTCTCAAAGGAACCTGTACTCGATCATTCAAGGATTCCTTTGTCGTTGCAGGTTCCATTGCAGGTTTCTTCGACAACTTTCTACACAGGAACCGTCAAGATACCTGTGCATCTTCATGCGCAGGATCACGTCCAGCAATATGTCCAGGATCTTCCGAGGTTCCTGTACAGGAATTTTCAGCTGGGTACGAATCCCGGTTTTAGTCAAATTCTAAGCATTCTCAACACCGTTTTTTATGATACTTTTTAAACACGTTTTCAATAATAAACGTAAAAATAGGTTATGTGTACTCCAACCACTATCGGCCATATTAGTTCCCGCATCAACTGTGCTAATTAGACTGTTTACATCTGATGCTGGCTCAATCAGAATACCTCATTTTCCCGCAAAAAATTTTATAAGCTTCATGTGCAGGATCGCGTCTAGCACTATGCCCAGGATCCTCCGAGGTTCCTGTACAGGAATTTTCAGCTGGATACGAATCCCGGTCTTAGTGAAATTCTAAGCATTTTCAATACCGTTTTTTATGATACTTTTTAAACACGTTTTCAATAATAAACGTAAAAATAGGTTATGTTTACTTTAATCACTATCGGCCATATTAATTCCCCTATCAAATGTGCTAATCAGACTGTTTACTTCCGATGCTGGACCGATCAGAATGCCCCATTTTCCCGCTAAAAATTTTAAAAGCTTCATGTGCAGGATCGCGTGCAGCAATATGTCCAGGATCCTCCGAGGTTCCTGTATAGGAATTTTCAGCTGGGCACGAATCCCGGTTTTAGTGAAATCCTAAACATTTTCAACACCTTTTTTATGATACTTTTTAAATATGTTTTAAATAATAAACGCAAAAATAGGTTATGTTTACTCCAATCACTATCGGCCATATTAATTCCCCCATCAACTGTGCTAATTAGACTGTTTACTTCCGATGCTGGCCCAATCAGAATGCCGCATGTTCCCGCAAAAAATTTAAAATTATACTTCTTACACATTAAAAAAAGATATTCAAACTTATTTTAAAAGACGTTCATCAAGTAATTATATTCAATTTGCAGCACTTTTTTAATTTCAACAGGGAAAAAATATACTGGCAAATATACAACAACCCCATTTCTCAACTTATAATATTATAGGTATTACACAGAATTTGTATAAAAGAAATAGGATTGTAATATTTAAGGAAGAAACACTTATTACTTAAGTTTACTTAATTTAAAAAAGTTTTGTTATTGCCATATAATTTTCTTGGATGTTGGGATAGTCAAATTTCACTCTTTATGTGAGCGAATATTTATTTTTGTCTTTTTAAATATTATTTTCAAATGTTTGTCTGTACTGCGAAAATAGTGAAAAAGTCTGCATCGGAAAAACCTGTTATTTGAGAACAATGTGTGAAATAACTTGATTAAATAAAAATTATATAATCTTTTTAGAGAATGCTTCCAGGGATCACAGTGGTTCAGCAGATCAAATGTTGGGAAAATAGAGGAATTTTTCTTTGAAAATAGAGGATTTTTTTAAGTAAGGTGAAATTTTTTAAATACCATTGCAATGAACAAAAATTCATAAATGCAACACTTTTACATGAAACCACTATGAAACCAGCAAACAAATCAGAAAACAAATGTTTTTGTCTCGCGCTATTTTTAAATTTAAAAAAAAATTAAACTTCATCATACAAAATTTTTGTATTTCATAGCATCTATTATCTAAAATAATAAAAAAGATCAAAGTTGAAAATTGTAAATCTTGATTATGATTTTTGTCTAAAAATTCTAATTTCCGGTGAAAAAAAAATAACATTTTTAGAACTTTGGAGGAGAAATGGACAAAATTCACAAATTTAGAGATTTTAGATTATTTTGAGAAACATAGAGGAAAAAGGGGAACAGGGGACAGACTGTGATCCAAATGCTTCGAAATGTTAAATTTTTTAAATTATTTTGTTAGGATAATAATAATAATAACAATAGATTTATTTGAAATATAGGTCCCCAATATTCTAATTTTAATTAAGCTTTAAAAGAATTACATAGCTTACATTATTTTCGTTTGATTAAGTTATTTTACGCTTTGTGCATCCAGACTTAATTTATATAGAAAAAATTATAAATAAATATCTTTATTTAAATTTTATGAATTCTAAAAAAGTGTATAAATTTTAAACAGATTACTCAGGAATTTTTCTCCTTGGTTATAGTGTGAAAAAATACCTATTTAAATCTAGTCAGAAACGTACGCTTCGAAAAAATTAAAATATCGAATAGTATTGTAAATTGTAAGTGCTATAGATTTTATCGAATACTTGTAGAAAGAATATCAGTGTTGATACAAAACAAACGAGAAGAAGATAATTTATAAGAAATAAAATTCTCAATTGAATTATAAAAGAATGTCTACGGTTCTTTAGCCTTATCCATTTTCTGAGAAAACAGAATTTGAATTTGAAATTTCATAATGAAGAAATTTTTTAATTTTAAGAGTGCAACAAATTTTTTAAACGAGTATTATATCTAACAGATATGTACAAAATAAATAATATCTTCATACATTCAGGAATGCTACAAAATCCCAATTTTGAAATTCCCTGACTTTTAACAGACCAATTTTTCATCTTCCTTGACTTATAAATGTGACCAAGTGACCGCTTCACGCCCTAACATAGCGTCCCCTGAGGATACAACTTCTCGAAGGGAAATTCAAGGCTCACACCACGTAGATGACCCCATGGATACGGAAAACGGATTGGACGACAATTTGGTAAACTGTTCTCTGCTAAATCTTAATAATGAACTTAAAACCTCAAAAGACTCTAACCCCTCAACATGTGTTTCCGATCCTATTCTCAAACAGAAAAGCAAGAAGCGTGACTCGTCTCACCTCTCAAAATCCAACTCTCAGGATAAAAATAAGATCCCACACGTTAATGACTCTGGCTCGTTCAAATCTTTTGACAAGCTTCTAAATAATCGCTACTCTATCCACAGCAAGGGCCCCTTTTTCTCATGTTCTAACCTAAGAAGGACAATGAAGCCAAACATGTTATGATTGTGGGGAAAATTCTCCACACTACCTTTGCTGGTTCAATTAAAAGCATCCAGAAATCTAATTTTTCAAGAGTTCTCATAGAACGCTGCGATGCTAAGTGCGCGAATAAAATCGTCTATAACAATAAAACTCTAGCCAAAACAAATCTAATTGCTTTTATCCGAAATCACCGGCTTGCTCGAGAAGGTATCATCCGGGATCTCCCTTTAGAAATTACTACGGATGACATAGTAGATTCTCGGTTACCAGTTCGAAATGTAACGTCTTAAGTTCTCGCAGTTTTGTTTCCAAACATGAGAAAGGAGAACTTATTGATACTAAAACCGTCCAGATCAGATTTGAAGGCCAAGAAATCCCGGTTTTCTTAAACATTTTCCAGCTTAGACATAGACTTACAGCTATATATTTGTCTTCCTTTCATTCCCTTGAAGATCGAAATCACCATAGGGAGAGCCAACCCACTAGCGAACCCTCGCGGATTAGTTCCTACCCAGGTTCATATATAGGATCCTGAACATGTTCTGTACATGAACCTACACATCAAATGACTCTGTGAAGGAACCTGTACAGGATCATTGAAAGGTTAGCTTTCATACAGGCTCCTTTGCAGGATCCTGTACAGTTTCCTTTACCATATTCCTGTACAGGAACCGTCAAGGTTCAAGGAACCTGTACAGGTACATGTTCCTGTACAGGAATTTTCAGCTGGGCATCAATCACAACCCAGTCACGCCACAATTTCCAAGCCAAATTCCCCACGCAGTCAGATTGCGAACAAAACCCATACTGCACCATACGATGCCCGTAAAATTCTTAATTTCAACCATCGAACCTCTTTATCACTGAATATAAACAAATCAAAGGCTCACTCACAAATTAGGGAAGAAATTATCACCTATTCTCCCTCCTCAGTTGAAGCAACCTCAAGAACTCCTGGTTCACTTGCCTCTTTCTCTCTTATTTTTCCCCCTCAGTTTGACCAAACTCTCACACAGATGATGTCCCTTATGATACAAATCTGCAGCCAAATTGCTGCCTTACTAGCAATACTAAACCAAGTTGGTACCCTCCCCGCTTCTCCTGCACCTGAATACTTTTCTCTTTCTTCTCGTGCTGCTGCTGCCCAGGTTAACCCTTAACCATGCCTAAGAATAATACTTTGAATATCCTTCAGTGGAATTGTCAGGACATCCCCCAAAGAAATATCCCCAGAGAAAATTGCACATTATTTTGATTTGATTCTCTTGAATGAGACATGGCTCAAACCTCAATCCAGGTTTCTCTTGAAAGGATTTAACATTATCAGGAAAGACCCACCCAACCGGCTGGAAGACGGTCTGTTGATAGCCATTAGAAACTACATCCCCTTCAAACAAATTAATTCAATGTATGGCATAGACGAATATTTTGACAATCTGGCTATAGTTATCTCAACTGATCTAGTTCAACTATTACTTGTGAACGTTTACAGAAACCCTCGATTTCCTACCAATTTGGTTAAATGGCAACATTTCTTCGAGTCAAGCTCAAACTTTCCCTGCATCCTGGTTGGAGGGGACCTTAATGCTCAATATCCCTCCTGAGGCTGTGAATCTACTTGCTCATCTGGTAATTCTCTTTTTCACGCTATTTCAGATTCAGATTTATCCACTATTAACAGTGGAGAAGCAACTCTGGTTTATAGAGCAAGTGAAACTAAATCTGCAATAGATCTAACTATCGCTTCCAATAATCTAAACTTGATTTCCTCATAGACAGTTTTGGAGGATAAATGGACAGTGACCATTTCCCGATAAAAGTAGAGGTGGGTATTCGGTATAGATATTACCAATTATTTCCTCATAAATATAATTTGAAGAGGGTGAACTGGAAGTCTTGTAGATTTTCCCTTTCTTCCATCCATAGAGAGAACGATCTCCCCGAGTTTAATGCTCCTACCGAAATTATTATTTCTTACTATAGCTTTGTAAGGATATTGACACGAGGTAGATCCAAAAATAGACAGGAAACCATCCAATCTTAAATTTAATCCCAGTTCCACCCCTTGATGGAATAAATAGTGTAACACGATAACCCGCATTAGAAAAGCCAAATTCAAATACTATCTGGCCTCCCAAAATTATGAAAATTTTATTGATTTCCAAAAATACAAAGCCTGAGCAACAA
Organism: Andricus grossulariae; assembly: GCA_011634705.1. Taxonomy (NCBI): domain Eukaryota; kingdom Metazoa; phylum Arthropoda; class Insecta; order Hymenoptera; family Cynipidae; genus Andricus; species Andricus grossulariae. Next base: position 22,857 of record JAABKJ010001605.1, read on the forward strand.
AAAGGCTTAAGGTGATTAAAATCAATAATTTTAGATTGTTTTGTGAATCACTGTCTTTCAACTCCCCGATTTCTAATGTTTGGAATAAGATTAGGGGGTCCCGTCACAGACTTTTTAATTCCCCTTCGTCTACTTCCAGCTCAATAAATCTCGAAACTTTAGAACATATGAATGCTTATGTGGGGAACTTTTTAATTAAAGCCAATGATTTCTATAATTTAGTCATTACTTCCCTACTGAATTTCCTATTAGATGATAGTCCCTCCCTCGCTCAAAATACACCCAATGCTTCTTCTTACAAGAGAACACCCATTCTAAATTTGGAGAGTTTTTAATAATCATTTGTTTTTGATGAATTATTCGTAGTTTTGCGTAGTTTAAAACTTAAATCCTCTCCTGGTCTGGATAGAATCAGCTATGAAGTAATATCCATCTACCCAAACCCTCCCTACTCCATTTACTTTATATTTTAAATCGTTTGATTAATTAAGTCTCTTCCCCGACTCCTGGAAAGACCTCTTAATCTTCCTCCTTCTCGAAAGTACCAACAATAAATTCAGACCAATTGCATTAGCTTCCAGCTTTCTAAAAATCACAGAAAAACTCATTTCGAATAGATTAACCTACTGGTTGGAAGCAAATAATATCTTTCCCTCTTCACAGTATGAATGCAGGAAAACCCGCTCTTGTGCCGATAAACTGGCGATCCTCTCTGGTGAATTTTTTTTATCGCAATCTAAAAATCAAATCACAGCTTGCCTATTTTTGCACGGTCAAGCGGCTTATGACAATATCATCCCCAATATCTTAATCAACGATATTTTAGAACTTCGGCTACCTAAAAAGATCTGTACAGTTATCTACAGTCTCACCAATAAGCATAACGTCTTTCTCAGAATCAGTGGTGAAAACGGGGGACCACCTGCAATCAGGAAAAGGCTTACCCAGGGTTGTATCCTTAGTCCGGTAATGTATACGATCTATACTTGTAAACTTCATTCGGTAGTCTATCCCAGCTGCGGTATTTTGGAATTCGTGGAACACATTGTTCTTTATTTCATTTCATACGAAATGAATGAGCGTATTACATCACCATAGTCCTCCAACAAAGTCTGATTAACATAAACCACTTATTGAAAGCAAGGGGCCTAACGGTTTCTCCATCTAAATCGAAAATATTTCCTTACCTTATATTTTCTCCATCTAAATCAAAATTAGATATATTTCCTTACCTTAGTTATATTACCTTCCTAGGAATTATTTTTCATTGCACTCTATCATTGGACCATCATTTTTCCAAATTAATTAATCGCGGCAATAAAGTCCTCAACATCTTGAAATGTTTGTAGTTCATGGTGGGGGTCTCACTCCCAGATGCTCCAAATCCCATTTAGATCATTGGGGAGGAGTTCGTTTGAATATGGTTGTCATGCATTGTTTATTTATAACGATGAAAAGTTTTTCAAAAAGCTTAAGAAACTTCACAACAAATTTCTAGGAGTTATCTTACTCGTAGGGTATCGCATTTCGACACCCATCATTCTTATGCAAGTGGAATTAAAAGAACTTACCATTCGATCAAGATTTCAACTACTTTCGGACAAGTGTCTGATCAGATCTTTTCACACTGTTGACCACCCAGTGCATTCCATTTTTTAAAAGTTGTACTTTATAACCAAGAACAACCTAACCCCGTATAATTTGAACAAGAATTTCTTGTAATCTAGAAGGAATGGGAATTCTTTCAGATTCTTTTAACCCCCGACGCATTCGTCGAAGCTTCCGTGTATTCTTCACAACTTGACTTTGAACTCCAATTAAAAATTTCAGAATATGCTGAATGTTTGAATTTTTTATCGTAACATCTTTGCCCTTTATTCAATTATAAAGATCTCATTGTGGGAGAAAATTCAATCAATTATAAATATTATTTACAAATGAAAATATTTTTCTAATAATATTTTAATTATAATAATAACAAATTAATAAATAAAATAATTTTCTAATAATATGGAACAATAACAAATACACAATCATCTCTCCCGTGGGTGAATCCACAACCCATTGATTTTCTCTTCACCATGATCTAAATTTTAATATGAATTTTGGTCTTAATAATTTATCTTACATCATTAGAGTTTACTATTACTAATTTTTTAAATAATTTTAGATTAAATCAACACCTTCTATTAAAATTTAGCCAAACGCTCTTGTTATTAAACTAGGTGAAATTAGCAAGGCCAAATATTGATCCCCGGTTAAGAATGACTATGTTACACAATGAACAAGTGGATATTGAAGTTGTAGCTAATAAACGTAAAAAGCGTGCTAGGGTACAAAAAAGTTAGAGAATCCAAGCAAAAAAGGCGAATCAGGTACAATTGATAATTATTCTTTAATTGCTATCAAAGAACACTACATTGGAAAATAACAGAACCGTAGAAGTAACTACATTTCATAAATACAAATCATAATTTTATAATAGACAAATTTATCAGTTTTACAATAAAAAAAATACACAGGTGTATTCAAGGTTATGTAGACAATATTCAAGATCGAAGACGAGCAGGACCATCGGAATTATATAAATTCTGTTTAAACAACAATCGAAGGAACATAATTTAATGCGTTGCCTGAGGAGACAAAGATTTAAATGCAATTTAAGATCACAAAGTCGAGGCTTACGAGATAAGTAACTGAAAAACTGAAGGACATGAAACACAACATTAAATAATTATATAGCACACTGATTCGGAGATGTAAATCAATTTTATTTATATAAATAACGAAAATAAATCTTACCATTTTTCTACATTACATTTTCATTTAGTCAATGAGAAAAAATAATACATTTTCAATTACGTAACTTTATAACCTACATAAATAAGATGTACATTCACACTTTAAACGAGTACGAGGACTTTTGCAATGAAAAAATAATATGTCAGTTGTCACATTTTTTTTATAATAAAAATTTGTGTTTTTTGTCATATTTTAAGACCTTATAATAAGCACAAGGAATTTCAGATATTGAAAATACTTTGTCAGTTATTACAATTACTCAAACTATTACAATTTTACTTTTTTTTGACAGTTATCTTTTTATGAAATAGATGTTTATAATTCAACGTGGAATTATTAAACATACAATTATTTTAGTCGGTGACTTTACAATGAACAAATATTACATCCGATATTATAAGAAGCAATTTCCTTAATGAACACGTACAAAAATTACCGTCGAAGAAAAGCCACTTTTTAATATATCATTCCATTGCTATTATACAAATATCACTAATACGACACAGTGACATTATTCCAAGACACAACGAAAAAAATGGTGTATTATTAAAATTGAAAATATAAACAAAAAATTTAATTTCGTAATGATCATAATAAAATTTTTTAACTTTTGCCAAATTAAATATGAAAAAATATTATATTTTCAGAAATTCAAGGTCATATAAGCACACCTTTCGAATCGGTGCAATATCAGACGGAAATTACAAACTCTAAATTCATGCCCTTAATTTTTCCAACGACATTCACTACGAGCCATGGTATAGCCAGGTTATAAAGAATCCAAGCAAAAAAAGGCGAATAATGTAGAACTGATAATTGATAATGATTCTTTAATTGTAATAAAAGAAAACTCTATGTTAGAAAATGACAGGACCATGTAAGTAACTACATTCCATAAATACATATGCATAATTGTATAATAGACAAATTTACCAATTTATCAATAAACAAATTTTTTCACATGCGTGTTCAAGTTTATATCGGCAATAATCAAGGTTGGAGCCGAGCAGGACATTGGAATTATATGAATTCTGTAATAAAATGTATGTTTTCAATATTCTCGGTAGACGGACGAGACTTACAAAAACCTATTTCGCTTGTCAACGCGAATATTTAGAGCAGCGCTTATGATACATAAATTATAAATCATCATTACACCAATCAGTGTACATACTGTCGAGTGACAACAAAAATGGGCGGTAGAGTAGAGACAGCGGCGTTTGTCAGACGAAACATCGTTACCAAAAGTAGTAAATGTTAAATTTAGCCATATAATAGATTGTTGAACTGTGCGAGCTGAAAGTTTGAGTGGTAGGACATGATTATAAAAGAAAAATGAACCTATGTTTCAGCGTGGCGTTTTATTCCATTTTGAATAAATTGCAATGTTCAATCTTTCTGTATACCGAAAATCAAGGCCAGAAGTTGCATCTTTTTATTATAATCATGGAATTGTTTTCATAATTGTCGGCTTGACAATTATGAAAATTGAACTAAATTGTTATATGAAGTATATTCTACTTCGGTAAAATGATGTTTTTACGCGTATTCGTACATTAATGTGCGGAAATTAGCACAGCACAATACAGTTGATACGCTATGGATTCGGAAATCTTTCTTAGACTATTTTATTCGATACAGTTAAGATATACGTAGAAACGAACAGTTACGAGGGTGGGTTGAAGTCCGTGCAAACTCAGTGATGGCACCAATAGTGCGTATCGTTAAGGAAGCAATCAATATAATTAATTTAGTGGTTAAACCACGTCACAAACCCTAAAATTGGTGACCCCTCGTTGAAATTTTTTTCACGCGGGCTATGGTATCATACAAAATTTCTCACTTCTAATCTATCCCGGTCGTGCTGGATAACTCCATCATTCATCTGGCTAGAGTTCAGCAACCAATTAGTTTCACTTACGTGAAACAATGTTAATATCGAAGGATGATGCCAACCTGGCGGCTTTTTAAATCTTTAACAAATGGCGAAATATAATTTTTTCAATCCACACTCATCTGCGTAATTCCTAGGAATCGATGTTATATATATGCGAGGTTACTACGATGAGGTGTTTTTGTATTTAATTCCGGTTTTGAAAAAAATATGATCCCGTAAAACAAACAACAATACATCAGTTATGCGCAAATGGCTTTTTACTTCATTCAATAAACTGTTTAATAACTTATAGAAAAAGTGTTGGGAATATTAAAAAAAAAAGTGATGAACTATATGTGGGCACTGAAACGGTTCAGCATAATTTGATTAGGCATATTTAAATATATATAAAAAAACGGATGTTACAACGGGGACTCTGACCGATAAAGGGGACTCTGACCCTTTCTCCCACCAGATTACTAGATTACATATGGGCAACAACCGTGCCCTAAGAGATAGTCTGTTATACGCATCTATATATAGAGTACCTAAATTGATTAATAAAGAACGGTCGAATTGAGATTATCAATTTTATAAAGTCGAAATTACTTCAAGAAGCATAAAATTTTTGGCGACCGTGACAGCACCAGTTTCTCGACACCAGATCTTCACGGAGATATCAAATGGGTCACGAGAGCTGGTCATTTAGAACTATTGACAAGAATTTTACGAAATTCTTAACAGACTCTGGATCAGCCTACAAGTGACCCGATAGCCAAGTTAATAAAAGATTAAATCTATTAAAGTGGATTTATATACTACTACTCCCTATACTACGAAAGATTAATCTTTATTGACTTAAAAAGAAATTGATATTGAGAAAGTCAAAGGAAGGTGTTAATAATTTGTTTTATGTTATTGTTCCTCTTTCGATTGACCTTCAGCTTTCACTGATCATAACATGGTCTCCGTCCAATGCTTATTCTCCTTAAATTTTTCCCTCTGTTTTTGAGTTTCGGGTACTTCCTTTTCGTTGTGTGGGAACTCAGGTAGTAGCGTGAGGCTTCTTTTGTTGAGCAGGCTCGCACCCTTTTTCTGCTCTGGTCAGTTTCAATCAAGGAGTAGGCGAGTGTAGCCACCTTTCGGTGGTCGCAACGATTAAAATCAATTGTGCTTATTTTCGAGACAATTCAAGTATTTGAGTCTTTTAATTTAAAGTCTGTGGTCCTTTAAGTTTCTATTGCTTGTGCAGTGATTTCCCGACTCGATCGTCTTCTGGTGTTGCGGGAAGTGACGAGTCGGATGACGTATTAGCTCCGGTCGCGTCGGGATTGATTATTCGTTGAACGATCGTGATCGTAGCTTCCGGAGGCTACATCTGTGCCAATTTTCCAAAACAACCAAGACCTTTTTTTGGGCACAAAAGGAGTGTTGTATGGGATCAACTACGGGACTTGTATCCCGGATTAATTCGATACAAGGTATTTAGAAGTTAAGAATCAAGGTGAGAAATTTTCTTGTCCATTTTCGTTGACTTTAACATGACTGAGCATGATTCCTTTGCTATCCTACGCCAGTCCGTCATTATTTCAAAACATTTTGGTCCTTCGAGCCGCATAGTGGGTTGGCGAGGGGAGCATGATCTTAAAGTAAGTTTTTTGAAATTTCAAGGTTTTAGCAGATTGTTTAAAGTTTTGAAAAATGCATTGCTATTAATGTCTTTCGAATGAGTTTTAATAGTGAAAATATCTTACGTATATGGAATGGCATTTTCTGTGCCTTTTGAACATTTATTTTAAAATAGACTAAGATTGCAGTAAATTAAGCTAATAAAATACACTGTAAAAAATTTCTTGGGGAATTTTCCCCAAAATTGTGTTGACGCTTATTTCCACACATTTTGTGGAATTTTCCCCAAAGTTTATTAGGGAAAATTGCCCAAACATTCGTCTGGAACATTTACCAATAAGTGGTGAATTTTCCCCAAGATTTGACGGGGAAAATTCCCTTTGCTATTGTGAAATAATACCTGAAATTTCGGGACTGTTCCCGGCATTTATGTAGGGAAAATTCACCAAAAATTTATGGAACAAAGCCTAAAACTTTTTGAATATTGGCACTCATTCTACAGAGAAATCTCCCTGAACTTTTCTGGAATATTAACTAAAAAGTGGTGAATTTTCCACAAAATTTGATGGGAAATATTCCTCATGTTATTCATTAATAGCTTGAAATTTCTGGAACTTCCCGAAATTTATGTAGGGAAAATTCCACAAAATTTGTGCAATGCTAACAAAAAAAGCCCTGAAGGAAAAGCCTGGTTGATCATCATGTTGTTGATCACGGCTGCCTCTGTGCCAGGTAAGTATGCTTTGCTTCGCGTGGACTGTTTTCTTAAACACTCGACGCGTCATTTCTAGTGATGGGCGCTGCTCGGTATTTCACAGTCATGACCAATCCTGACCGGTCATAACGGTAAATGTTGGTAAAACGCGGTCAGAAGCAAATATCTCCGCCAGGAAAGGTTTTTTTATAGCGAAAAATGGTTTAGTTGTTAGGACATACCCTATGCTAAACTTGTACGAAAAGTTTTTCGGTTCTAAATGTTCCAGTTATTCTCAAAGTAACAAAAATTCCAAAAAGCTGAGCATAGCAGACGAC
>JAABKJ010001606.1:0-30193 GCA_011634705.1 Andricus grossulariae
TTCTGTCCTGGCATACTACTCTAGCTTCCTGCACGTCCATGCATTTTTTCATGCAAGCTCTCGTGTTCCTATGGCTTAAATTCGTAAATTAAATACGGGAAGTAGATTTCAGGTTAGGAGTTCCATGAATATTGACAATATTATTAATAACAATCAGTGGGGGATTAAATCTACCTACCTGTGATTTTCGCCAGAATATAATTTTCAATACATATTTTCCTTTCTAATTGACTTACTTTGCTCACATCTTGAGATCTCTATTTATAAATAGAAGCTAGAAAATAGTAAACAAACAGGTCCATCTTATCCATACGCACGGCCAGACATTAAGCAGTCGTACGCTATCGTATGTACAGCAAGGGAATGACGCCAGAAAAATGATGAAGTTTAACCTCTTCTAATATTTATAAAAAAAAATATACATTGCCGCCATAAATAGTCGCCTAATTCTGAAAGAAAGCAATGCTGAGTGTGTAACGTACGGAATCGCTTTTATAATTTTTTTTTTCACTCCGAAACTGGTTTCTAATACACGCATGGTCATGAAATTTCTGTTGTCAAAGTGCACTTTTCTGTTATAATATCCGATTCACCAAAACAATGTTGATATTTCAAGCTTAGTGTGATAGAATCTTGTATTAAACGATACTCTTAAAATTTCTTGTTTATCATTTAACTATAACTATAATATTTTACTAGAAAAAGAGACGGATGGCTTGAAAAATGCGCATAAATCAAATTTTTATTCCTCTAAAGTTTACAAACTTGATACGTTAAGAGTTTTTTAGGATACTGTCAAAAACAAAGGAGAAAATCAGTATATCCATATACAAAGTGAGGTTGGGACGCTAAATTTAAGTAAATAGGAAAAGAAATAAACAAAAGAACTAACTATTTTGTAGAATATGATAATAAGTATTTATTAAATAAAAATATTACATTCAATTTGTTTACTCAACTACTTGGTTGAAAGTTGAACTGCTTTGTTCAAAATTATTTGTTTTGGGCAATGATTCATCTTTTTATTTTGGCAACTATTTGGTGAAAAATGCATGTATTTTGTTGAAAAATCATCTTTTTTGGTACAACATTAACCTTCTTTGCAAAAAACTCATTTAATTATATTCTTCTCTTCTCATAAGTCTCCAATTTTTTTTACCGGAGTCTAATTTTTTTTAATTGTCCTGGAAAAGGCCTGGAATTTTGAAATCGAAATTGTATAGCAGTTTGTACAAGAAAATTAATAAAAAAGTTTTCTAACAAATTTCATCTTATAATTTATTTTTAGAATTTTTCAGAAACTTATAAAATTCAAAATTTTATGGGAAAAAATTCTCCCGGTCACAAAAATACGTGTCGCCTAATTGCCTCTACAAAAAACAACATATTTTGTCGCTAAGAGATTCTGCTACTTGAAGTCTAGAACGTGACACAAAGAAGAAGAAGGAAGCGACGTTCCGTGTTACCTAGGAGCAGCCTGTTAACACAATGTGAGATTTATCGCTGAACGACCCTTTGCAACGGACAAGGGTCCTTTTCCTTCAACTCCTACCGATAGCTACAATGCGGAAAATCAAAAAGGAAAGCTTCTGCTCCACCACCTTAGAAACTAGAGGAATTTCTTTGACTTTCCGGATCATGTCAGCCGGCACCTTAGGCTTAGGCTTAGAATCTTATATTCTTAGAATTTAGGACTATCTTTAAACTTTAAACCTTTAAAGATTCGTCAAGGAATCCCTTCTTCGAAGATAGGAACTCTCTCATTTAACTTTGACCTTTTTTCCTAATTTAAAAATCTGTATCGGTCAACTTTATTTATTCAAAATTAATCGGATATGCTTGAAGTTCTCAACTTAAAAGTGAACATTTTTTATTGATAGCCTGTTGTTAGTTACAGTGAAAGTAATACTATTTTTGGAATTACCTTAGCTGTCCTAATGAACGAACAAAATTGATCAATAATTAATTTAAATGATTGTTGTGAACAATTTTATAAACAAAAACTGATACACTTAGAATACCTTATTTATAAGAGGACTTTTTTATATTTGGAATTTAACAGTACTGTATTTGATGTAATTGTTCGCGTTTTCGAGGCACGTCGATTGGCATATTGACGAACCTACGATGATCTTTCATGATCAATCAATAGCGACTTATAAAGTCTAAAAAAAGGTTACATTATTAATATGAGGAAACTTTTTTTTAATTTGGAATATAACACTATCGTAAGTTTAAAAGTGATTCGTTCTAACAGAACACATTCATTGATCTTTCGATGGTCTCTCTGATTTTCTCAAAATAAGATTTTCAGTAAGACAGAAACATAAGCTTGAAAAATATTGAATAACAATTTTTTTAAATTATTGGAGAAAAACCTCCTTTTACGAGAAAGCAAATTTATTTGATATCTATGAGGAAGCAAAGTGCTCATAAAAGAAGCATAAATAAATATTCTTAGAGTGAATATACCCAGCATAGTACTTCGCAACGATATTTTGATATTTCTGCGGTATAAACACCTTAAAAATTCATTTTCTAAATTATTATAATTTATACACTACAAATTGTAAAATTTTAAAATTATAACATAAGAAGGAAACAAAAAAGACCTCAATATGGTCAACTAGAGGAAAATCAGAGGGGTACATGTGACATAATTTGTTATTTTTGAGCGAGTGGATCTAATTTCGGACGAATGACGCCCATCCCTAAAGTATCTATCTGTATACTTTTATATTTTGGATTTATCATTTATTTTAAAGGATATTTTTATGTATATTAAAATATGATCAGCGACTAGACTTTCGGAGACTTATTTTTCTTTTTTGGTTTATTGAAGCTTATGGATTATGAGGACTTTGGTCCCTCTATAAAAGGTCGATTGTTCCATCATTCTGAAATCAGTGTGGCCATGTATATCGAGTTGGGCGTTTAAACCGGCTAGATTCCGATTCCGTGCAAGCTTCTTAACGTGATGTGTACGTGGGCTGACAAAAAGCAGTCAGTCTCCGAGGGACCTCACTTTTCAAAGCAGGTTTTCTATCGTTGGCCCTCCCGATTTCTTCCTCAACGCTCCACAGGTGGCTTTAATACGAGGTCAGAGAACTGTGAGCATGATGATGCTGGTCCCTTCCGTATATCTCTTCCCTAGAGGCTTTTTCAGCCAACGAGTTACAAAAGGCCGAGAAAAAAAAACACGTTTCCTATACTAAAAAACTCGTTTTTCTCAGTGAATGCCAGTCAACTCAAAATCTAGTTTCCATGTAATTTTTTATGGAAGGATTTCTCAATTTGAATACCAATTCCTGGTTGCCAGTTGACCACCATGTTAAGTACTGAAGTTGCACCTTGGCTTTCCTGAAACCCTTTCCATAAAAAGTGCCTGATCGAGCCGCGTTCACAGTGATCGACACCATCGCGGACGTGTGTTCGCTCGTCGAATCTTTTTCTCTTCAAACTTGATCGGGGCGTGATGAGCGTGCAAAAGCAGTAAATCAGCATTCGCCCGAGTGAGATTGACGGGCTTTCAATGTGTCTGCTCGCAACGCGGAAAACTTGATTAAACACACTGGGAGTTGCCCCGAACGGCGTGTGGGTAGGATTATCATGGGAATAACAATGTGTCGTTCCCTTCGTTATCGAACGAGCTGATCGTCCTCTTCTCGACTTCATGGCTGTAAATCTAAATATAAACCTGATATAACTTTGGTCCTGATCAAATTAGGACAAATAAAAGTTCCAAAATGAAATTTACTACTGGCACGGTGCTGTGTCAGTTTTTCTTATACTGAGCCAGTATTGAATCCGTTTGGTACCACGCCAGTATGGATTTACAAAACATAGTCATCATTAGGGTTCCAGCGCATTTGTTTCACCGTTTGTTAGAAGGTCTTCCATCAGCGAGGTTATTATCAGTTTCAGGATAAAAATAGACAGCACAGGCGAAAGAAGCTCGTTTTTATAACAGTAAATTGTTCTTCGATGAATTGATAGCATAGACAATAACTGTGCGTCACCACAGTTTTTCTCGACGAATCGCATGTGCATGCACGTCGCTATCCCATTTCATTTCCAGTTCACTCCACCAGCACCTGGACGACAAAGTGGGTGGGCGTCAGTGAAAATTAAAAGATTCGCGTTAATTAGAATTCGAAAGTAATTAGCCTATTTGTTTTGTTTATTTGTTAGGTACTTTATTTACTTTGAATTTAGCGCCGCTGGCTATGTGCCGAGAGTAATTTGTCCAATGCTTGCTCACCGACAACATCTTGTCATGCACGCCTTCACCCTTGTCAGGCTCGGTGCATTGATCTCAAAAGTTAAAACCAATTTTTGTCTGGTAACCCAGAATTTCCGTTAATCCAAATACTTTCTATATCGATTTTTATGAAATGAGATCATGTCAGCAGGAGAGGCTGCGCAAGGCATAGGTTGTAAATGGCGGCTCTAATTGAGCAAGAATTAACACGGATTTCGTAGAATCTTGGCAATAACTTAGGAGCAGTAGTTGGCAAAGACGACCGAGTATTGAGGTATTCGGTTCTGCAGGGGGATTAGGCTCTTCTTGGCGTGACTCTAGCTGGTGCTACGTCACCAAGGACCAAAAAGAGAAACGAGAACTCGGGTAAGCCTCGTGGCCGCGACCGTCTTTGAAGCACTGTTTACATGTGATTTTACACCCACTTAACTCCTGCTAATTGTCACTCAGAGGAAGGATAGTAAGCGTGCCCAGATACTTCCCGATTAGCGAGATAAGCTCAAGACCTATCAATCACCAATCAGGATCAAGATAAATCTTCGAAATTTTCGAAAAACAGTACATTGTACGACTTTCGTACAAGCTGTAAAAGTAGTACAAAGTAGTACTTAACGCTGAAGAATTGAAGAAGTGGTTGAAAGTGGAAGTAACAAAAAAGGTATGCATCCGAGTGTTGTAAAAAGATCAATGTTTTTGCAATTGTATCCTATCGGACAACCCATCACGTTGTAGCACGGCGTATATGGCCGTAAAGATTTTACGGCACGTAACGAGGTAAGGAGAGAAGAGAGGACGGAAGTCAAGTTGGGTTTAAACGATTTAATAGCCAAGATCGAAATCTCATTTTATAAGGAATACGTACGACATGGTACGTACACTGGTAATATCAACGTCGATTCGTCCACGTTTGGTCGATAGTGCAGTTTCCCATTAGTGTCTGCCCACGCTGCTCATTCGCTTCCATCCTGGAGTGCGTGGGTCGCTGACACTGACGCCTTGTGCTTTCTCTGACTTATAGATCTATGGGGTATGTATCGTCAGTCAGCTTACAAGTCGCTCCTAGCTTTAATGGCGCCGCGAAGGTCAACAATAAACTGCACATAAAAGAACCACTTCCCTTAACGGTTTAATTCCATCTTTGGCGCCAAATCCAATAATCTTAAGTGCAAAATTGATCGTAAAACAAGAAAAACGTCAAATATCAGTTTTAAATCCTTCGTAAATGATTGCACTTTCAAACTTTTTCCTTATTAATTGCAACTCAGAAGACTGAGACATTTCATAAAGTTCGACATCAGCTTCTCCAGAAAGTAAACCAAAGATTGTTATTTAGGGTCATGACACGCAGTAAAGACTGATGCAGATGGTAAGAACAGGAATGCAGTATGAGACAAAAAAAGAAGCTTCAGCGCAAGAGACACAAGTTTTTTTCTTTTGACTCCTTGTTATTTCCAATCTCTTTCTCTCTTATTGCTTGTAGGTAGGTACTTAAGTAAGGATGTACTTTTCAGTGTGTCGCGGCCCTTAAGCTTGTTACTTGTACTCGTCTCTACAGTCTACACCCGACGAGGAGATGGAATGCTGTCGGAGCAAGCTTTGCCTCTTACGTCTTTCTCCCTCACTTATTTAACCGAGGGCACACGTCCGTCTCACTCGATACAGTCCTCTCCGATGTCTATTGCTAACATGAAAAAAAAATCAATCGCTCGCTTAAACCGTAGTCATTCTTAACTAAGAAAAACGAGTTATTGAAACTCTCGGTGTCAGCTATGACCTTCTTCAAATATTATCCAGCAGAACAAATTGTACCAAAAAGTATAAAGATTATCTACTCTAATTATAGAAAACAAACTATATTATTCCTAAGTGATCTCTAAACAAACCATGGGAACTGCTCACAGTTTGGGAAACACCAATGAACAGCAACGCAATATTGTCCCTGTGCACGCAGCGTGACAGGCAGCTGCTATATCGCAATAAACAAATCGATAATCGGATAGTTCCTAACGGCAGGTGCGATTCTTTGAATTATATTTCGATCTTCTTTTCAGTTTTGAAACTGTTCGCAGAAAAGTTCCGGAAGAGTGATCGAAGTGCACTCTACATCAGAGTCTACAAAGTTCGAGCAGGCCATGGTAATACTGCTTGACAAAGAACAAACGCTTTAAACAGCGCCAAATAGATTAGGCGCGATAATCGGGTAGAGATAAAAGTATAATTAACGCGTTAGATACCTCGTAAGGTAACACATGGTTGAGCACATGCGTCGTGGAAATTGTAAGCATTTGCTGGCGTGTGCGTACATTACATACTCGGTGTACGTCCTGGCTTCGTGCGTGTCGTATGTCGGCTTCGTCGCATTAAAGAATCACGTGGCGTACTTTCTCGGTACACGCACGCAGAGCACCAAGAGTCTAACCTGGCCACATACTACCTATGACTCCCGGTATACTCACTGTGCCACAAATGTGATCCTATCGTCTCAAGTATTACCATATTATCGCGCACACTATGCGAGCTCCTGCGTTACACGCAAAGCTCGATCATTATTTTACTTTTGCCTCGTCACTTTCGGCGAAACATGAGTGACTAGCTGAGGAGGGTGGAGAAGCGTGGGGTCAGCCCAGAAAGGAATGATTTAGGTGTTTCGTGAACAGTAATAATGAGTGTATTATGATAATACTGCGGCAGTAAGAACACTGGAGACGATATAAAACACTGCGAAACCAAAAAAACTACTGGACAGCGCTAAGTATCATGGAATACTAGTGCGCCATATAACACTACTGCGCAGTCATAAATCGCATAAATCTCAAAAAACTATTGTGAATCTATAAATCCCATAATGGGCAGCTTGAAGAGGAGAAATAATAAATGTTTGAAGAAACGCCATCTGAATCAAGATGTCGACAGTTGGGGAAGTGAAGCAACTGAAGAAAACATTGGGATCGACAAGACACGGCCTGAATGTCTGACGATTCAATTAGAATTAGAATTCCATACTTAAGTAGTTGAATAGAAACAGAATACTTAACATAGAACAGAAGTTGAATACTATCCACTTCCTCAAGTTCAAGGAAAACACTCAGATACAATCCTCCAGTTGTGTAATCCATGGTGTAAGGTTTGTCGATACGATACGTATTATCATAAGCTATAGATTACCGATAAGATACCTCATGTGGATAAGGTAATAAAGATTTCTGATAGCATAATACACTACACGCAAATGATTACGAAGCACATTCTGACGATGATGTTGCATACCACAACTTACGATATCTCAATATAAGGCATCAAAACAACAAATGTGAAACTATTCTATCCACTGAAGAAAATACGCTCTTCAATTTGTGGATATTTAAAAAGACACAATAGCATTGTCCGTTTTGTATATAGAAATGTCTTTAGAACCTACCTGCAGATACTAAGAATCGTTATCTGATCGTTTCCTCAATAAGATCCAAGATGAAAGGTTAAAAAATTCTAAAAAGTTGGAGCAGCGACAGACGATTATCCGCAGGCACATAAGGTTCGCCTTTATGCCTCGACCATAAAGGCAATTGTGCGAATGTAGCGCAGTTGCGACGTTGACTTTACTGGCATCGGCAAAAGTGGAAGCTCTATTCGTACCTTAGAATTGGGTACCTTACTCGTTTCATAACCCATTACTCGAATAACAATGGTGTCTTAAGATAGCCACTGCTTCTTTCGTGCCTGGTAAAGATAACCGCGTCTTACGTAATGGTAACGTAAAAGTGGCTTCACAAATGCACTCTAAGAATCTGCAAAAACGGATACTTCCCAAGATAGAATAATGAAGACTATATTATAAATTGTAACCCTGGTCTCTTATATTGAAGATTCTTATTCCTGTTAAGATTCCTCTTCTCCTTTCTCGTGCCAAACAATCGAACAAGAGGCGTATCTTGATCTACAAAAAGTAGAACCAGGTAGCAATGAATAATTCCATTAAATCCTCTTTGGAGAGGATTGGTCCTTTGACGCTTTTCGGTGAGGAATAAATCAGAGTCGCGCGTGACAAATCGCCATCGATGTTCAGTGGTGATTTGGACAGCTAATTCACTCGCCACGCCTTTAGAATTTCAATATATCTGGCCACCGTAGCAGGTCAGAAATTCAGACCCAGTCACCCACCATCCCGAATGATTCACTCACACTAAAAAGAGTGTAAATTATGCGCTATAAGGATGGGTAACTTTCCGACAACCCAGATGACCTCCCGGATCTGGTGGTCTAGTCCTATCGAGAAACTTATGTCGATCCTACGCTCCCCGGTATTTATATGCTAATTCGAAAGTCGCGAGATGGCAATCCGGTTCGAGGGAGACTATCATTGACATTCATGTCCTCTAATCACCTCGTAATTTTCTCGCTCTGTAGTTACGTCCGTAGTTATGGATGTAGTTATTGGCTGTAGCTCTAGTTTATTGAGCAATTTGTCTACAGGTTTTTTCTGCCATGGATTGCAAATCAATGATAGGTATTTGGGGTCTTCTAAATGCGATTACTATTTAAGGAATCATTTGAAGAAGGCATTTCACTGAATGTAAATTTAAGATGCTAGTAATTGATACTACAATCACTTTTACGAGCAGCTCTTAATCTTAAAGACTCACCCACGATTGTAGGAGATACGAAGCATAAGTTTCGCATTCCCCACATACATTATGTTATATGGATACTCAAACCAAGATTTCCTATTCACCCATCACAACTTTACGACGGGTATTCAACTCACGATATATGGCTCCAGAGCCATACATGATATGCAGCTCACGCCTTAGATGATATTGTTTATCTCAAGACATTCGAATAATCCCACTAATTAATATCAAAGCTTAACATATTCATTACCCAAGCTGAACTTCTTCATTATCGATCTTCTGCAACACTTTCCTCAGACGCTAATTGGCTAAGGATGTTCAGGTCGCAAGGTGCAAGAACTGGTCGTAGGTCGGAATTGGCATCAGAAAGCTAAGGATTAGCGCATGGAGATCAAGGGAAACGAGAATAACTGCCTCCGATATATCTGAGCGACGTGTCGTCTGGAAGTCGAGGAAAACAGGACCGATAGCTCGTTGCACCGTGTTTTATGTCTGTTAAGCCAGAC
Organism: Andricus grossulariae; assembly: GCA_011634705.1. Taxonomy (NCBI): domain Eukaryota; kingdom Metazoa; phylum Arthropoda; class Insecta; order Hymenoptera; family Cynipidae; genus Andricus; species Andricus grossulariae. The sequence continues at coordinate 9,396 of JAABKJ010001606.1, forward strand.
GTAAAATGCAGGCCGCTGTGTCAAGTCAAGGGTACATGCGTGACGTACGACTTTCAGACTTCCTCTCTCTCTCTTTACCCTGACTCGTCTTGCCCCCCGCAATCCATCTTGCACTGTCTCTGTCTACTCTTTTGCCTTGAGCTGCTGAGCGTAGGCGAATACCGATCACGATGTGACGATTATGAGCATGAGGAAGACATCACTTTGCTTTCCTTCAACATGTACCTTTGCATTTTTCCTTGCTGCCATTTAGAATTGCAAACACATCAAGAGGGTTCAATGATCCACGATGTAGATGTTTGCGTCTTATCAACATTAGTATGTGTTTTAGAAATGACTAGTGCTTCCAAATTAATGTCTATCTATTAAAAGTAGGCTTTTGTTAATCAAGATTATTAGGCTTGATTCGAGAACAATGAAGTACTTTATATCGTATTTACTCTTCATGTTCTAGCAGAATGAACGTCACGGCTGTGGAAGGACACCTTCCTTTCTTCGATATCCCTATAAGTCGGTCTCGACGAATCGTGCAAGGCCAAGAGTACACTCCTCGTGCCCCGTGACCATGAACCACTCAGGGCCCTTTTCGTGCAGACCTTCACATTACCAGAAAAATACTCGAACACATCAAGTTTTTATCCCACCTTTGTTTCTTCACAACATTAAAAGAAAAATATAGGTCTATAATTGCTGGATGACAAACTGTTTATGATTGCAATTGATTGGATGTCATTGTTTTTAAAAAGGCACTAATCTTGCATACCATTTATCCTATTTCATTAATTGATTCTAGGAAAGACAAATTGAGATAATCGTTACACAATCAAGATTGTATATGAAGCTATCAGGCGAAGCTGTTTATTAATTCTTGGAAATGGATGATCACAAATTAAGATTTATGGGATGGACTTAAAACTGGTTATCTGCCCTTGGAACCTTCTTTTTCTCTACTGACATTTCCTTTCCTTAAGAAAATGACTGGCTGGAAAGAGAGGTATAGAAAGTATCAGAGTATTTATGTTAGCGCATGTTATTGTATAATGTGTAAGAATTGTGAGTTCTCTCTCTGTAATTCGCTCTCGTGTTTCCGCTGGTTAGGGTTCCTTAAAATTATTAATGCCGCGTTCATGGTTGTAAGCTAAAAGCATAATTTGTATCTCGTGATACGTAAACGAGGGATAAGCCGAACATCCTGTTCATCGTTTGAAACCCACTGTATGATCCGTTCGATCCTATCGGACTAAGTATCTTGAGATAAACGACCCGCGATTGGCATGCACAGAGCATCCCTACGAGTCTCTTAGTAAATAGGTGAATACGTGCTGGTTAATACCACATCGATAAAATCCATGCTCACTTCCTCAGCTTTCGTTCCGCGAAATTCTAGATTGCCTTCAGTCATGAATCTCTGGTAAATCTCTAATAAATATTTACGACCTCCAAGATCTCGAGATGGAAGATTGTTAAGTAGATGTTTACAAGAATTCCATCATAAAATATTATCATAAATAATGATGTTTTATTAGGAGCTTCGAACTTAAGCTTCACTTAAATCTCGACTTTCGGTAGCTGATTGGCTGAATCGATACTTAAGCCGGACTTAACTTTGAAGCTGCGGGATTAAAATACCAATCCTTGCCGTAATTATGCTTGTATTCATAAACGATCTTAATCCAGGTTTAACTAAAATCGTTAATACTTGCTATTAAGTTTCAAGATTGTTTCTGGGCATAAAACAAGTAATTATTTTTTCTTTCCAGGACCAACCGAGTTCAAATAAAGATCAGATATAATATACATTTTTTACTGGCAAACATTTATGAAGCAACAATCGTTCAACTTTTACAGGCAAGAATCTGCGACATAAAAAATTGACAGCCAACAATTATACTATTTTGTCTTGAGCGTAAGCATTAGGCAATGAATTTAAATCACGGTTGACGCACATGAAAGTCGGCGCGGCGGGTTGGAGCAAAGCATGCATACCCTCGTTCAGAGACATTTTAATTTACGACATGCACATGTCAATTCTAGCGAAAAGGTTGGAAAATCGATAAATTTCTTTATCTTGGAGTATAGACAATTTAGCGTCAGTTGGGACGCACGATTGTGTGCACAGGTCGCAAGAAATCCTTTCACACGGTCTTTTGCGGTCGATACTGCGATCACGGCTCATGGTGAAAGTCGAAGAGATATAAAAAATTCAAACACAACCATACACTCGGCGAATGTTAAGTGTTGGACACGACGCAACACGTGTCTCATTTCGACGAACCAAACCGGTCTCGTCTTTCGCACGGTTTGATCACCGGATAATGAGACCTGCATCCAGAGCAATGAATCGCAAAAGGACATTAATTCGTCGTTTGCAGTCACTGATGTTCGCATTAAAACTTGCTCAAGTTTAATTTACTCATTTCATCATGAGCGGGCATTAAATTAAGAGAAAGTAACTTCTGTACAGTTTTAGGTACAATAACATGTTAATAAGTAGGCTAGAGTAACGTCGAATGCTACTGCGCAGATATATGTACCATAGTACACTACTGCGCAGTAATATATGGCAAGAAACTTTATTGCGCAGCTCTATACGTTACGTTAGCGTGTATACAGTTTTGGCATCTCTTTGGACGATATTATATTAATTGTAAACCGCTTTATACTCACATCCATCTGTTAATGAATCAATCAGCCCTCAAAGCTTACCTGTAACAAAAAAAGAAACATTACAAATTAGTCACAATTTTTATTTTAAAAGTTTTAGAATAAAACTGGATTAAACTGTCTTTGAATCGTCTATTCAAACATTATCTTTTGTGACCGACATCAAAGATTAGCTCAAGACCAATTTTTTCCTCAGTACAATGACACTGGCCTTCACCTCAGATTTTTTCAAGCATCCCAGCAAACACTGCAATCTTATACCAGAACGAATTGAATGACCGTAACAGTGCGGTCAGTTTTACCAACCACAATGACCAACATCGTGTTGTTTCATTAATTGGAGTGCCAGGGTTGGCAGCTTGCATTGATCGATGCATCAAATTGACTTTTTTTATTAAGTCTCTCAGCATATTAGATTCTAACCAAGATAATATATCATAATCAAATTAGAAATTTCTTCGCACCTGGGCGAATAAAATGATATACCACTAATTGAGGACTAAGGGAAACATATATTCCGGGTGTATTAATAAAGTCTATCGTGACACGTACCACTACTATGACTCATGAAAGCAAAGGATATCTATCGTATAATCTGACTAATGAAATTAGTGACGCACTCTTCTAGAGAAAGTCGTCAAGTATGTTATACATCCGGATATGTAGAAATTATAGAAATTTGTATTGGGTGTCTTTGAATTAGATGAAATAATGCTTCGGAGTATAAAACTCTAATTGATAATAATAAACCTAAAATAATAATTTAAAATGAATTGAGGGATCAAGAATAATTGATTAAGGATTGCTTGTGATGCTTTAGCATTTTGTAAAATTTTATTCTCATTTCCAGTTCTATTTTTCTTCTATTTTCTTCTGTTATGCTATTGATTACTTTTGATCGATAGTACCTCACATGCTCATATTAAGCAGAGTAATCATAAAGGAAATTGAGACCGTCATCATGTCATTATTTTGCAGCTTGAAACTTGGAATATTGATGAGGGGTCGAGTTGATCACATGGTAAATCCATATACGAGAATTTACCATTGAATGGAAGACAATGATTGAATTACTTACGTCTACTACTGTCGAGAAATTGCTATGCTTAACATTAAGAAATTAATATCTAACTTACCCTTATGAACATTTATTGTTTTTCAACAATTATGACTCTGCTTTTAATTTATCTTTATTTTTTAGAGTTATTTAAAATTGGTGTATTTTCGAGTTGAAAATACTTTAATGAAAATAATATTTACTTTATGCTGAGGCATATAATTGATTAAATTTACACACGAGAGGAAGAATAGACTATGCTCAATGTGAGTGAATTTACTGGATTTATTCTGTCTGGATGATATCAAAATTCGGGTTTATATGATAGTGCGTTACATTTATTTGTCGAAAATCGGTAAAACAAATAAAAAGATTTCCCACGGAAACTGAGCACAAGTGTTGAATATCCACCCACTGATATTGAAGCTGGAAATAGAAAACTTTTTTTCAATTTCCCTATCCACTCAGCTTTTTATTACTAATAAATAGAAACAAGAAAAATGGACTCCCATTTTTTATCATTTCAGCTTCCTGAAAATCCCGACTTATCTTGCACAAATAAACCAAAGCATTACAAACTCTGACATTGAAATTCATCATGCATTTCCAATTTAGCCTTGATTTCTCAATATGAAATTATATATAATATTAGGTAAACGTCTTTTCTTGTAGGTATTGAGTACTGGATAATCTCGAGAGCCAAAATACCGGTTATCGAAATCACAGAACAGGAGACAATATTCCAGCAGCCAAAGAAGGTGATGTCCAATCAGAGACGGCACCTGCGGGCGTCTGCATCGCAAAATCAAGGGGGTCGAAGAGGAGAGGGGGCTTTGTAGGGCCCTCGCAAAACAATTTCGACGAGCAGTTCGCTCAGTCGGACAGAGGCGATGGAATTAATCGACGAAGACCCGTGGAACGTACGAAGTACGAGCCAGTTGGACTTTGAGAAGAGGCGCGTGCCCGGAATCACTTTCACGAGGCTTTTTGTTGTACAGCAGGGAATCGGATCGGGATTGTGGCTGTGGGCCATAGACAGACCATAGGAGGGCGAGGGAAAGGTTATTCAGTCAAAGGCTCTCCAATTCCTTTCTCGCCCCACCGTATTTTCCATTCTCTGTATTTACGTCGTCTAGACAAAACGACCTCTCAATTGCGACGTGTTCCATCCAAACTCCAAAGCAGAAGGGAATCGGTTTTAAATAACATGCTTTTTGAAACTCCTGTCCAAACCTTCTTTCAATAAAGGCCGGGAGCAGATTCTTTTATAAATATTAGGTGGATTGTGTTTGAAAGTAAAAGAGCAGTCCTTAGTGTTACAGAACACTACTGCAAAGATAAAAGCGCATAAAAACATATTGCGCACCTACAAATCTTTTACGCCGCTCACGTGCAGCTCTGCATCGCAGAAATTTACTGCGCAGCTCTTAACGCCACCTAAATCTACTGCGCAGCAGTAAATGTAATATTTAAAGCCTTCAATTTTAAAGGCCCCAACTTGTAACTTTCCAACCCACAACTTGGAACCCAGCCTAGAGAAACGCTCACCAACTGCACTTTTATTTCCTGATTTTTTATTTTCCTTTTATTTTCCACCTTCTCTCAAGAATTCCAATAGAATAGAATACCAGCTGAATTACAGGAAAATGTTCATGCAAAAGAGCACACCCGTCCCAGGAAAATACCTAAGATATATAAGATATATACAAGGCTCGAATCTCTTCTCCCCGATGCATTCGGCAACATTCGATCGTTTCTTGGCAGCATGCACCCCGGAATTGTGGGTGGAGATTTTACAAGGGATGGGGTTGGCTGGTTCAGTGATTTTACGTCGAAAAAGCCCTAGCAGTCGTTCGCCTGGAACCTGGCCAAATGCACTTAGCGTTCTATCAGTGGCCTCTATAAGTTCACCTTCACCACCACCGACGTTCCTATCGCCATCGTGATCCAACCACCTCCTACCCCTTCCGTTACCCACCCCACATTCTCATCCAAAGTCCTAGATAGTCGTGTATTTACTGTCGGAGATACGAAGATCCTGTTTCCCCGATTTCATGGCGCGCAAACACAAAAACAAACGAGTAGCCCGAGCTTGCGAAAGCTTTCCCGATATTGCGCAGATCGTCGATCCCCTTGCAGTTTTCTTAGGAGATTCTCATTCGTTCTTTCGTTTCACGTGCCCCTCCCCACTTGCCCCGACCCTGTCTCGGCGAGAAGAATTTTCTTTACAGGGCGGAAAGTGCGAAACAAGGAGAAACAACTAGTGCAAATGGATCGCGGATTCCATTATCGTTCAAGTGCTTTTTACGATTTAATGACCGGGTTGCTTTCATTCTTTGGCATATTGTTTATGTCAGTGCATGTATAAAAGAAATTTATAGTGTAATTTGTCTGTTATTATACCTTTTAGAATAGATTTTTCGCGATTTCCATTCTCATTCAATTGAACCTTTTTTTTTAATGAGACTGCAATTATTTGAGTATATCTTTAGGTGATGAATGTTCTCATTGATGAATAATAAAACATCTCTTATGTGCATCTAAATTATAGAACAATATTACATTCATAACTACCGCAGAAAATTACTGCACAGCCTAGAAAGATATAGGACATTACTGCGCAGCCTTAAATGCTGTATAAACATTATGTGCAGCCAATCGTGTAACATGGATCTATTGGGCAGCAAAAAGTAACACAGATCCCTTCTGTGTAGCTTAAGCAGTGATGAAATAAGTTGAGCAAATGTTAAAAAAAAAAAGTATATTTTTTATTCTGAATTATCGGTTATAATTAATCATAGCGATATTTACTGTTTCATTAGACATTTTATCAAACCTATTAAAAATCATTTCAGCAGCAAATTCAAATTCGACCCGACATAATTTTTGGCTCCTTAAGAGTATACAGGAGTATTAAAATAACCTATGTATCTAATAATAAAATATTGAGAAAAGGGGAATAATTTTTATGTAAGTAATTTATTTGAGTAGTACACTATAGCAGTAAACTATCGCAATTCTTATAACTGCGCAGTATACTTCTGCAACATGTACAGCTGCACAGAAGAAATTTTTCGAACTAACGGCTGCGCGGTATTACCAATTATGATTATAAATCATGAAGGACTATACTTGCGTCTTTCTGCATATTTAAGACATCGCAATATAAATTAATACTTCTTATAAAAAATCCAAGAAAACAATAAATACTTGAAACAAATAGGAGAGCAATAGAACGGGAAAAAATTTGACTGTCTTACAGAATTTTTTGTCTCAATTATGAAAACCGATTCGATGTGAAGGCACTCATGGAACCAAAAAATCTCCTTGACATGAATTTGGAAACTTTACATTCTGAAGATGTGCGAAATTGATATTTTATCAAAATGTTTCTTTGTGTGGGCAATCTGAATTGCTGCACTACTTAAATATGGTTTTGGAAATTTATTTATCGAGCTTGTCTGAAGTTTGACACCAATGGTTTCTCCATTTATAAAAACAAAATGTTCATACATCCATGCCACAAGATGTGAAGCTGTCTCAAATAAAAATACAATTCTTTATTTTAGTAAAATTTTTCAATGACTGAAGTAATCTGCTTGTATCGATAGGCAGCTTATATTTTTTCCGCGAAAAGAAAAAATTCATAATAATACGGAAGTCTGTCAATTAAGTAAAACAACATTGGGAAAATCGTAACGAGTTACTTCGCCGCTTGAGTAAAGCGGAAGTAGATATGACGGAACTGGAGGAATGGTCGTAAAAAAAAAACAATAAATTTTAATTATCCATGTTGCTTTCGCAGTGTCGCTGTACGACCGGAGCTTTATCTTAATTTTCACGAGCGTCGATTTGAGCTGAAATGTTTTCTTTTTTGCTACAGCCGATTTATTTAACAGCCTTTGCGCAATTCGAGACAGTAGAAGGGGAAACATTGTTATGGATATTACCTCAAGCCGAGTCGAGTGTAAAAACCTCTCCGGCTAAAAAGAGTAGAGAGAAATAAGAGATGAGTATAACTATAGAAAATGGAACATAACGCTTATAATCTCCCTACCAACATTCCCTCACCCACTGTCTCAACAAATCCCGTCTTTTCTTTGTCGCCTTCATTCCGATATTCTACTTCTCTTTCGTTTTATCTCCCTTTTATGGAGGATGAAAAAACTAGCGTGTCTCACTTTTTAAGAGCACTCATTGACTTCGAAATAAAAGATTCACGCGCTTTGAGAGTGAGAATCTGCTCTTGGTATAATTTCATTTCTTTGTGGTGGCGTTTTTACTAGTGATGATGTAATTATGGCTAATGATTGTGTCAAAACGTCAAAATAAATAGTGTAATTTTTAAATTAGATGCTCTATAATTTATCTCCGAGTTAAGAGGATAAGGTCGTCTTCTTTAATGGAGAGTGATGTTAATTGTACAAAATTGCTAATGTCAATTTGGAGATACTTCTTCAGCTAAAAGCCAATCAAAATATTATTGCACGGAGAAAAATGGACGTTAAACCTAGATGTTATAAGTACAAGATAGTACCGCCAAATATACAGATATTAATGCGTAACTTTTATTTGTATTCTAAAATTTTTAACTATTGCATTAATTCATTATAATAATTATTTTAATTAAAAATTTTCCCTGACCAGTAATATTAAAAGACCAGCAGCATCATGTTGTAACATTTTTAACATAGAATCTTTTATGAACAAAATAAAACAATTTAAGATAAGAATTTCAAATTTATTTATTTATTTTAACTAAAAAAATATTACTTTTCTGCCATGAAAGATAAATTTTCAATCTAAAAGGATGAATTTTCAACAAAACAGTTACATTTCCCACCGTGAAAGACGACTTTTTAACAAAATAGTTCAATTTTCAACCGTAAATATGCCTTTTCTACCATAAAAGATAAATTTTCAATCCAAAAGGACGAATTTTCAACAAAGTTGAACTTTCGAGCAAAAAAGATTACTTTTTAACAAAATACTGGACTTTTCAACAAAGTACGAATTAAAAAAAAAAAGAAACAGTTTCGTTTTCAATCAAATAGTTAAATTTCCAAGCCAAAAAGACAAATTTTTTAAAAAGATAATTGAATTTTCAAAAAAAAATTAAATCTCAACGAAAAATGCAATAGTGATTATAAAGGGTTGCGCGGACAGACTTATGACCGGCGGCAACGATTTGAAAGGTGGGTAAACCTGGAAGTACCACTTTGTCCAAACAATTGCCATAGTTAAGGGCTCATTTAATACCCAAAAGCCAAATTTTGGGCTCTGCATTTTCTTTCAATGCATGGTACTGTCAGATTTACGTAAAGCTAACAGTACCATGGTAAAAATATTTGTTACATCAACTTTTTTCTTTCATAGGAATTGAGGGCTCATTTAGGGCTATTGCATGAACCTAGGCGCAATATTTCAAAAACAACTCATACCCAAAAAAACTACCCTAAAAATAAATATGCAATAATCATATAAGTGAGTACAACAGAATCGAGGGCTCATTTTAGGCTCTCCAACGCCCCCAAAATCAATTTTCTAAAACCGTCCCGTAAAGCTAGCAGTACCATACATTTTTCATTTAAATGCAGAGCCCAAAAAAGTATTTTTTATCGTCGGCGCGCCGATACACCGACGCCCCCGAATGCGAATAAGCGGCGGCGCGGCGCTGAAACAAGCTGGTCGGCAGCGCCAACGCAACCGTAGAAATGGTTGATATTTTAACAAAAAAGTTAATTTTGAACAAAATACTTCAATTTTCAACCAGAGTTGAATTTTCAACAAAATAATTCACTTTTCAACAAAATAGTGCATTTTTTAACCAAACAGTTGAATTTTTAACCTACGAAGATAAATTCTCAACAGAAAATGTGATGGTTGATATTTCAACCAAAAAAGATGAAATTATTACCCAATGAAATACATTTTAAAACAAACAGTGGCATTTTAAACAAAAAAACGAATATTCAACAATATAGTCCAATTTTCAACCAAAGAAATGAATTTTCAACTAAAATGATTTATTTTCTGAATAAAAAAAGGAATTTTTGAACAAAATTGGAATTTTTTTTAGTCAAAAAAGAAAAAACAAGACCATTTTAATTGTTAGACTTTCAAGTCGAAAGACAAATTTTTGTGTAAAACGGTTGAATTTTCAACCCGAAAATATGAACTTTTAACAAAAAAAGTTCAATTTCCCACCAAAAACGGAAAATTTCCATTATTCTGAGTTAAAAAGTAAATTTTAAACAAACGAAAAACGAACAATTATTAATCAAAGAGGTGAACCTTAAACCATAAAAAAATAATTTAACAAGACGATAAATTTTTACACAAGTAGGTGTATTTTCAATTAAAAAAGGTCAATTTTCAACAAAATAGTTATCATGTCACCCGAAGAGATGAACTTTCAACTAAACCGATAAATTTGCAAATGGAATATTTAAATTTTTAGTTTAAAAAATTAACCAAAACAAAATGTCAACCAAAGAGATGAATTTTAACTAATAATGTAATACTTAATACTTCAACCAAAAAATATGTTAATTTTTAATCAAAAACAGTTGGATTCAACCAAGAAAATAGAATTTCAAGAAAATAGTTGAATCCTCAACCAAAGATTCATTTTCACCCAAAAGTTTGCAATTTGATCCAAAAAAGTCGAATTAAAAAAAAAATAACAAATTCAAATTAAAAAATATCGAATTTATAATCCCTGACGTTTGCAAGATTTTTTCTCAAAATCCTTGACTTTTCCCTGATCTATGGGCTATGAATTCATTAATTTTTTTGGTTGAAATTTTAACTGAACTTCTTTGTTAACATTTTTTTTATTCTCTGAATAATTTAGGTGAGCGATAGAGGAAATTTAACTTTCCATAGCTTTAAAAAAGAGACTCGGAACAATATCCTGACAAGTACTTTATAAACCTAGGAAGTAGAAACGAAAACAGAGATACGAATGCAATGCGATGTTGCTCTAATTCAATGTTACAACCGCGAGGTAGAAACCGATGTTTATAGAGAAGGCAGGAACACGACGACTCACCCGGTTAAAAACAGCGGCGTCGTTTACATGAATTGTGAATTAAACGCGCTCGGCAGTGTATCTACGAATACTTTACCCGCGCCTCATCCCAACAACATCCCAGTCCTTCGAATCGGCGCTCTGTCTGTTGTTGGCTACGTGCTCAACGTCCCCTTTAGCGGCGCTTTCAACGCTTTTTCCGCGAAAGCTGCTGCTCCCATACTCAAATATTAAAATATAAGCGCGAACAAGAGAAGCGGAAATGTGTACCAGCTTGCAAAAGAGATTTTTCACTTTGCTGGGCCAGCACGAGAGACAGAAAGCTGAATATATGAAGAGATAGAGGAAGAGAGGAAACAGACAGAAAAAACAAAAGGCAGATATGATTGCACTGCTACCCCTATTAGAAGTGGACTCAAATTTCCTGAATCCGTAATCAAGAGAACGGAAGTTACTCTTTTTATCGATATTTAATCAGGCTTTGCTTAATTGAGCCAGGATTAAATTGAAAAGAGGCTTTTCATTTATTTTTTTTGTAATTTGTATCACTATAGTAGACCTGTGTGCCCTGTCTAACAATTGCCTGAAGTGTGAAAAAAAACCATTGATTACGTTCCGAGGAATCATTTATTAATTAGCCCTATAATTGCTGTTAGATATAGGGGCAATCCATAACCTACGTTCTCAATTTTGGGCTATTAACATATTTAAATGTTCACCTGAACAATATTTTCTACCAAAAGACAAGAGTTTTCATCTCAAGAAGACAAATTTTCAACAACAACAAAATTAATTTTTAACCAAATTGTTACATTTTCACTTTTTCAAGGCAAATAGATGAACTTTTCCTAAGATAGTTGTATTTTCAAGATTTTTTTTTTATACATTCATAGTAGAGACGAAACGACACGATTAACTTTCACGATGAGGATAGAGGATGAGCATATAAGAGCGTGCACCACGATCGTTGATCCGATTGTAATTCGATTGTATCTGGAGCGCGTTACGGTTGAGCCTGTTTCTCTGTTGCGCAAGATCGACTCACTAGATCCTCTTCGAGATCCCTTTTAGATAGATCTGCCCGATTACTGGGCTCTTGACTTGAAACTCGTTGTTGTGTTCTGGCTTCTAGTATAGAGCCTGAGCCCAAACCCAAAGCTCTCAAATGCATGGTGTAGTTTTATCGCGTCGAGGCACTGCTCGACTAATGGTATGCCGGAAGTTACGCGAAAGAAACACCTGCCTCTCTTTTCTGCACCATGTCTCGAATTGAGAATGGGGAAAAAGAAAAAGAAGAGAATGGTCGCAAAAAAAGGGGAGTCAAAGACATCAGAAGAGGTAGTAGATGAAGGGCAGATGCATGGATGAAGGATGTTGTTTTTCTTATCTTGCAATTCCATTCATTCCTCAGACCCAAAGTGGCCGACCGACCTGCGTAAACGTCACTGAGCTTTCTCGTTTGTGGCCCATTCTATTGCCGAATTACTTTTGCGAGAGTGATCTCTTCCGACGGGCTGGAATTGATTTTTAAGTAGGTTTCAATTTATTGCTGTGTTGAACAATCCGGCTCGAAGGACCAACCAAATACTCAAAGGTAGTTAGGGAAGGAGGTACACGAATTTACCGACAGGAAATGATGTCAGCCTCTAACGACTACCGGAGATCGTTTGGATGTTTCGAGAAACGTCTCGTGGGAAGTTACCCATGGAATTCGTTGTCTTTTCACGCCACTATGATGGTTTTAATGACGATACGACCAAGAGTGTGCAACGGAAACGGGTCGCTCTTATCTCCCTGCTCGGTCCCGCAGAACAAAGGGAATAATCGTACTATTGCCTTACGCTAAATAAAGAGAACTCCGTGACGCCCCTGCTTTTGCCCCTCTTTAGGTCGATAGTCACTCGTCTTGTGTCTTTTCACTGTTGTTCGCCCACGTTGGTGAAACAACCACACACTTGGTTGCAGTCGCCCCCGCATCGCGGTCATGAGAGAATTCACGCGAGAATCTTCGAAGGTCGACAGGTCAAGCTCGACCGCCTTTGGGCCGGGAAGGTCAGGGTGAGAGATCTACCTTCGCCCTGGTAAAAGAAGAAACCTGGAGGCCGAGTACGGGGCCTTTGTAAACGAACGCCAACGCTTTGATGGCGTTCAATAGTACTGAGTGAGCTGCTCACTCAACAAACTTTTAATACTGTCTAAGCCCTAAGGGGCTGTCTATAATGAACTGCGTTACCATTTTTTGAGCTATTTTGACCCCCTCCACCCGCCTACGCTCCCCCTTGTTGACGATTGTATTTTTGTATTAATCAAACCGGGAAGATTAATTTTCTACCAAAAAAGATGAATTTTCAACAAAATAATTAAATTTTGCAAGCTAAACAGACGAATCTTTTTAAAAATCAGTTGACTTTTGAACATGGAAAGATGTTTTTTCAACAAAATAGATGAATTTTCAATTAATGATGAGTCTTCAACAGCAAAAAATGAATTTTGTACAAAAGAGTTGAACATCAATCTAAATGATTATAACTGATGTTAATTTTTTCTCTCTGCATGGTCTTAGATAAATATTTTGGAAAATATTGATTTAAGAACATGTAGAGAGAAAGCATAACGTCAATTATAATTACTTATAAAGATCTGGTTCAACACTGTAACACCAAAATAATCAATTCAACCAAATAGTTGATTATAAACAAAAAATATTAAATTTTAACAAAAAAAAAAATAACTTTTCAACCAGAAACGGAATAGTTAAATTTTAGGTTGAAAAAAAATTAATTTTCAACCAAAAACGAAACGAATTTTCAAAAAAAATTGTTAAATTTTCAATCAAAGACATGAATATTCAACCAATAAAATGCATTCTTAACCCAGTAGTTCAATTTTCAACCAAGTAATTGAAATTGTAATCAAGAAAAATAATTCTCTACCAAAAAGTCGAATTTACGACAAAATACATAAGTTTTTATTTTCAACCTAATGGTTGAATTTTTATTTAAAATCGACTAAATTTTAACAAAAAATGGAATAGTTAAATTTCGATTAAAAAATTAATTTTCAAGCAAAAAAAAAGGATAAATTCTGAACCTAAAATATAATAGTAGCCTTTTTGATTAAAAATAATTAAGTTTCGAAAAAAAAAGTTGGATATTAATTTCGGGTTCTTGTAATTCAGTTCGCATTCAAGCGAAAAAAATGAGACAAAAGGGAAAAGAGGGCAATAGGGAAAAGACTGTGAAATGTGTATTTATATACTGCACTTGTAGATTAAAATTACTATAACTTTCATTTTTTGAAGCACATACACAAATTTTTATCCACACTTATATTTTCTCCTGGAAATGGTTTTGAAAGGCCCCTGAGCTAATATTTAAAAAAAATTTAATACTGTCACGGAATCTCACGATATTGCAATTTTCAAATTTATTCCCAATATTTATTCTACAATTGAGAACCAACATTTTGTTTATTTTTGAACCGAAAAAACGAACATAAAGTCAACACAATGTCACATTTTACAAACCTAGTTTCCATCCATTGTTTACATTCAATTTATGACCAAGCACTCGCTTCTAAAAATAACAAGATGGCATGGCACGAGCAACTGTAATTTTATCGGGTTAACCATAACTTTTTATTCGTTTCAGATTCTATATTCGACCAGCAGAGAAAAAAGTTTTTCGATGTCTGGCTTGTTCTGTAACCCAGCATCGGTAAGAAGTTCTTATTCGAGGTGAATAGAAGGAGTCTAATATAGAGTCGTTGGAGAAGAGCTTTTTCTAATCCAATTGCAGACTGAAACGTAATCAACGTCAATCAAGGACGCAGTGATCATTCCGCCAAGCCGGTGGCGCTGCGGAAAGTATCAACTGGACCATAAGAGATAACAAGTTCCCTCTTCTCCACTGAAGAGATATTGCATCTCAATTAAGTGCCATTACCACCCAGCCAAGACAATCACTTTTTATTGGAAAACGCGGTTTAATTAATCTTTAATGCTTCTTCGAAAGTTACGGTTTATATAAAGTGGATAAGCAGACTTTCAAGATGATTAACTTTTTGGCGCCTTAAGAATTAATGTTTTCAATATTCAAAGTGCAGGGTACCCGGCGAAATTTCGTTTTAAAAATTCCGGCAAATGCCCGGATTTTCCCGGATCGGAATTAACGTTTTACCCGGTTTTCTCTGGTGATATTGTATCTTAGTTTCGCACGTCATTATTAGTTTAAAAAGTTCTAAAGGAGTATTATTATTATTATTGTCTTGTTAGGCTGGTCCATTTAAGTCCCATAGCACTACGGTCAAAAACCTATTGTACTACGTCTTTATTTTAAAACCACGGTGAAACAGAAGTCTATGCATGGGTCACCCTCGCTTCTAAAGTACCATTTAAGTCCTCTGTCGTGAGTACATATACCGCCACACGACTCCACTTCACTGAGTATGGGCCTGTGAAATTTTGCTTTTACTAAGGTGGGCTCGAGTGTGGGCTTAGAATCACTGTATGAATTTAATCACAACCAGTGATAACCCACGGCTGCATTCAACATTATTTGAAGTACTTGCATTTGCCTGTACGTTTGTCCAAGGGAGAGGAAAAATGCAGAAAACCACCTCCCGAGTTCAGCCGGTTTTTCGACTGTTGAGTTTGCCGTCGGTTTCCTAAAAGATACTAGAAAAGTTTACAAAATTAATATTATTTTATGAGGATCGATATAATTTTACAAATAGTAACTTGTTTTATTATCAAAATTAAAAGATTTTAGACAACTAACAAAAACCAGGATCCCGTACTTCCTCCGGGTAGTTTACAGTGAAACAATGGCATTAAAAAAGTTAATTAGTCCATTAAATTGTTAGTGAAACTTTATTAATTATTTGTTTCATTTTGTTATTGTTCTTAAATTTTTGAAAACACATTTAGTATGAAACATTCGCTCTTCAAATTAATGATCACTCAAAATGAAACATACACAAATGTAACAACATTCAACCCAATTATTTGGAAAAACTTCCACCCTACATGCGTTAATTAAAAATAATATAAAATTTACAAAGATAAATAACTGACATGAACAAAAGATAAAATTTGAAGAAAAGAAACTTCTAATTAAGAATTTGTCAGAACAAGTAAATACTTTGATGTTTACAAAAACATGAAAACGATTTATTAGAAAAACGCGTTTCTTCGCCCTTTTTTATTTTTATTTTTTACTCTAAAACTATTAATTTTAAAACAGAGTGGCCGCTGGACCCGGAAAAGAACGTGAATTTTTGAGAACGAAAAAAGCAGGAAATTCACATAATACGAATGCAATTTTAAATAAGTTCGATTCAAACCTTTTTTTAAATGTTAAGATTAGTTATTAACTTTTTCAATTATGAAATCATTCAGTTTACAATGCATAATACTAAAATCTTTTAGTTTCTACATTTTCCATTTTAAGACTTCTTTTTTAAATGTACATTTTCGATTTGAAGAATTTTTTAAAATGGAGTTTTGAAGACTTGAACAGTTGCAAAACAATTGAAACCATTTGTAATATACATTTTTTGATAAAAATGTTTTAAGCTGATAAAATGTATATAATAAGTATAAATTAATTACTGATTTTTTAAATAATTGAGTAACTATAGCCCGAATATTAATAATTGCACAATAAATCATTTTACAATACGATTCTGAATCTGTTAAAAACTAAACAATTTACAGATTTAAACATTAAAAATTAAACTGTTTCAATTCGAAAGCCTTAGTAGTTAAACAAAAGTAACCGTCCGATTCAAACTATTTTCAATTTTGAAATACTTTAAATTAATAGCTTCATAAATAAGCGCTGTTATTCATTTTCAAATCCTATGTCCAAATATTGTTTCAATCTCAAATATACCATTTTTAATCCATGCAGTTTGAAAATTGGATTGAATAAAAAAATAAAAAAAAGGGACATTCTTCAATGTTTAGCAATATTTTACAGTTTATTTGAAGTAATCAATTATAAATCAAATTGCAAAACTAAACTATTTAAAACTAAATTGTTTCGAATAGAAAGCCTTGAATCGATAAAGTTTCAAAATGCTAAATTTAAACTTCAAACGTTAGAATTTTAATCGTTTCATTTTGTTGAATTTTTAATTTGTAAGTGAAGTTTTTTATTTTGATTTATAAATAGCAATTAAAAAATTATTTATTTTAAATTACTTAAAATAAAGATAATTTAGCTTCTAGTTTAAAAAGTGTGTGATTTTAAACGAAACTTAAAATTGTTCAATTTTTAATTTATATTTTTTAACCAGAAATTTTTCTACTATTCAATTCATTACAGTTTAAGATTTCCATTATTGTAGTTTAACGGCATTTAATTAAAAATAATTATATCATGTTCAGAGTTTCCATTTTATGCGTGCATAAATTATTCAGCATTTGAATTAATAAATCTTTAAGCTTCGATTTGAAACGTTTAAATTTAAAAAGAGTTCCACTTTGACTGTTTTTGATTTGAATACTTCAAATGAAAAATTGTTCAGCTCGGAAATTTACTAGAAAAAAGTGAAAAATAATTTTTCCCAAATTTAGGGTTTATAAATAACAAAATTATCGACACAAAAAATAGCAGAAAACAAACAGCACAAAATTTATGACGACATTCCCGGAAAATCTCAGATTTCCCGGGTCGCTAGATACCCTGAAAGTATACAAAATTAAAAAGTTTTATTTTATATTAAAGCTCTCTTTTTAAAAAAGTTTCCATAAACAAGTTTCGTAATAAAAATCGGATATAATTTAAGGAAAGATTTGAAAGGATTGTTGATTTTTTTTTAAATGCATCGCGGTCGTTCCTCGTTTGCATTTTGCGGATGCCGCCCTGTTCGGCGAGTGAAGTTATTTTGATAGTGAACCACGGAATCCTCTCGAGAAAAGAATTTCGACTAATCAGCCGAGGTTGACGCGTTAGCTGAGAGCGCATCTTGACGGTTTGTAAAAAAAAAAGGAAGAAAAAGTGAACACTGAGTTTTCACTTTATTTATTTTACTTAAGAAACTGGATTCGTACCCGCCACAAAGTCGAACGCAATGACTCGAGTGAGTGGCGAGACAGAACCTTTCTTTCGATTAATTGGCTACCAGGTAATTCGATTTCTCAATTCTGAATGCCGGAATTCAATCCACAGATTATTTATTCAGTGTAAAAAAAAATTTATATAAACAATCTTTATTATATATTTGGTCTCTCTTTTTCAATTCTCCTGAATGCTGCACAGAAAAAAACTTAGGTTTCTATTAGAACCGACTTATAGTTGCAACAAAAAGGAACCCCTCTTGCTGAAAAAGAACTCAAAATGATAAATTGTTCTAAAGGAACCCAAAGTATGAGTTCTAATAGAGACTTTTTGTACAGAACTCATTTTCTCTTTTATCGCCTGCAGATCTTTTTTATATCGCCATCTATCGGATATCAGCAAACTAAAAAGAAACCCTCAAAAAGAGTTCTATTGGAGTCTCAGTTCTAAAGGATGCCAATTTTTACTTGAGCCGCAACATTATCGAACCCTCAGTTTCTTCTGTGTGGCTTTATTATCTCTTAACTAAATTGCGCTTATTCTCTCGCTTTTTCTTCTCGTTTTGTATAATTTGAAAGACACGTCGCGATTGCGTAAGTTGGACTAACTCCAGACAGGTTGGGTTATCTTGACAGTGTTTTTCATCCCAGACAAAAGCGATCTCATTTTCCTCAACGCCATCAGATATTATGAACATAAGGAAGGTTGGAAAAGAGTCGCGAGCGGCGATATGTCGGAGAATACGTATTTGTTAACCTGGCATAATCTTGTAGATTCTCGAGCCCCAAGCATTAAATTTAAGTCGCCTCGTTATTCTCTAAGGCAGACCCGCTCTTCGCTGTCACTCCCTTATCCGTTTACTCGGTACATGTGCGCGACCTGGCACGATTTCTCAGCCGAGACCTTCATCATTTATTAACATGCATGTTCAAAATCGCAATTTACAATATATTTTTGCCATTCTCCTTTCTCAGTCAATTTCCTCTTCACAAGTTTATTGGAAAATTCTCCTCCCTCTTTTACTCTCTTCATTTTCATCATATATATCCCCACCCTTCTTAGCCCCTCTCCTACCATTCTTAGCCTCTCCCACACCTTTCTAAGACCTAAAATAAACAGCCCTGTCACCCCTCCACCCTCTCCCATTTAACTTCTCTCATATACAGGGAGTTTTTTTTTAACTTGAGACATTGAAATATCTAAAAAAATACGCATCCTATGAAAAAATATACGCAATAAAAACTTTTTATTTTCGAGGGGGAAAAGCAACTTTGAAAAAAATTAACCCACCCCACCTCTCCAGGAGGCTGGAGTGGAAGTAAATTTGTAATTTCAAATGGGAACCTCAATTTTTTATCAGAGATTCAGATTCTCCTTTATGAAATACGTAAGTTTTATTCGATATTTTTTTCGATTCGCGATAGATGGCGCTGAAATTGCGAAAAATGTAATTGTTGATTATTTCAAGGACTTCGGTGAGTCCCATTGCCTCTCACCATCGAGGTGCTTGATTTCGGTGAGTCCCCTCGCCTCTCACCATCGGAGTGCTTGATTTCGGTGAGTCCCCTCGCCTCTCACCATCGGAGTGCTTGATTTCGGTGAGTCCCCTCGTCTCTCATAATCGGGGTGCTTTATTTCGGTGAGCCCCTCGCCTCTCACCATTTTATGCGTTACTCCGCTCTACGATTTTCATTTGATCTTGTTCGCAGTTTAAGTTCACTTGCTACCTCATTGTGCAATCTTCAATTGTTTCCTGTTTTCGATTCTCATACGTGCGCCCATCCACGCTGCTAAATTCATTTGTTTCTTGATCTTAATTCTCTTTAGACAATGTGCCATATCAGTTGGCGATATACGTTTGCTTTTAGTTAGCAATAGTCGTTTATGCGTTACTCTGCTCTACGATTTTCATTTGTTCTTGTTCGCAGTTTACGTTCACTTGCCATCTCATTGTGTATCATGAAAACCTTATCAACAATTACATTTTTCGCAATTGCAGCACCAACTATCGCGAATAGAACAAAAAATTTCGAATAAAACTTACGTATTTCATAAAGGAGAATCTGAATCTGTGAAAAAAATTGGGGTTCCTATTTGAAATTACAAATTTACCCCCACTTCTGCCTCCTGGAGGGGTGGGATGGGGTAAATTTTTTCGAAGTTGCTTTTCCCCCTCGAAAATAAAAAGTTTTTATTACGGATATTTTTTCATAGGATGCGTATTTTTTAGATATTTCGATGTCTCAAGTTAAAAATATACACACCCCTCTTACTACATCTCTACCAATTCCCCTATATGCCCAGGGATCACAGCGCAAATGGAGCTCAAACAGGGGGAAATAGGGTAATTTTCTCAAGAAAAAGGGGAAAATAGGGGAAAGATTAAACATTTATTTTTACATGTCTAAAAGAACAAACAACCTTTTTATGAGCAATGTTATATTTTTAAATAATTTTCGATGATTTTTCAATGATTTCTGCCATTCAAGAATTTATTTTTAAAAATTGTATATACTTAGGTCATTGGAAATCCATTCACAGTGATATAAAAAAGTAAGAAAAAAATTAGTTAAATACACCATTTTAATATGTTTAACATCGTTCTCATAAATATTTCTTTCCAAGATTTGTCACATCTCCCTTACAATAATTGATACTTTTAATGTAAATTTAAAACTACACTCTTCAGTAAAGCGAAGTAAAAATGCCAAAATTAATCGAATCGTTTGAGCTGTTAGCAAATTGTGGGTCGACATCCAACACAAGTGAAGAAACAAAATTTTTGAAATCGGTTAATATCTTCTATTCTCTTTTTTAAATTTACAACTTAAAATTTTTTAAATTCAAAAATAAATTTTGTCTTATTTAGAATTTTTTGAAAATGTACAAAAACATGTTTCTTAGATTGATTCGAACCTGAAATTTCTTCAGCTTGAACCAAAGAAACATGTTCTTATTTTTTATTCATGGGAAACATTTT
>JAABKJ010001607.1:0-30184 GCA_011634705.1 Andricus grossulariae
AAGTACGAAGTTGGTAAATTCTAAAAAATATACATATAGTTGAGTTATAGCTGTATGCATATACATATCTGATTCAGGTATAAGCTATAATTGCAAATAGGCTAACTATAATGTTTAATCTTTGAAACGGTTGTTAAACAATTTCGGTTGAAAATCTTACATGTGGCAAATAGGAACGTAGTGCAAGCTCTGTAAAATTAATCTTATAATGCAAAAATATACCAGGAAAAGATTGCCATGACCAAGGAATCAAAATTGGATATACAGATTTCGCGTCATTTTTGCTATTCAAGAATTTCCAAAAATTTTTGGTAACTTTACCATATAATAGAACGAAAATACCGATTTGAGAGCTTGAAAATCGTTATTCCAGTAGGGATAAGTTTTATAAATAAGTTATATAGAATTAATTAAAGTCGACATTAGTCAACCTGGAAATTTTATATTTTGCCTAATATGTGATTCGAGTCTTCAACTTAACACAAATAATTCGCATGAGTAATGGTAATTCGTAAATTAATTTGTTATTATTTTGTAATTGCAGTTTATTTAATATTATTTCGAATTAAATTATTCATTCCAGAAAGTAACGTTTTAAAAATTAGGTATTTTCCAAGTAATAATGTATCAAACTAAACTGATAAGATTAACTTCTTTACTTATTTTTGGCATTTCACAATGATTATCAAGACATGTTTATAAGAAAGAAAATATTTTTATCACTTGATACATCTATATGGTGATTCTCCCGAGATTGTGAATAGATACATAAAATCGAGAATTGTTTTCTTTATTTTTGTATTTTGGAATGACTAACAGCGATAGATATTATTGACTTTTCAGACACATTGTACGACAACATGGCCTTGTGAATAAGTTATCAGCCAGAGTAGTTGGTAATTTTACATGATTGATTTGACACGTTTGAGTTCTGGATGAATTTTTTCGACTTTTGCTTCCTTTTGGAATAGAATTACGTTAATAATCACCAGCGTTTTATGTTCATAGGAATCTTGTCCATCGTAATTACAAACAAAGTAATTACATTTAAAAATGTTTTAAAAATAAAAAATTTGTAACACTGACTTCTGATGTCTGTTTTTTAACTAAGAAATTTGCTTCTACTTTTTTTTTTTCTTAGCTATGAGCTCAATTACTAACTTTACTGACTTACCTACGAAACTTCATGACGTTCAAAGCATGAAACAAAAGCGAATAATTAGTTTAATGAACTAGATTGCAAAAGCTGATATATAAATGCAGTGCAAAAAGGCAATTTCACAGCTTTCGCGAGAGAATATCAGTAACTTTATTAGTTGTTATAAAATCTCATTTATCATTATGCCATTGGTATAATTAAAATTTACATTGATATAATAGAATTTTATGCAGCTGTCTCATTAGGTGAGCGATCAAAATGAATCTATTTCATTAACAAATTCACGGACAACTCTCAATCAGACATAGGTTACGCAGGATGAAATAATTTATTATAATGAAAAGAAATTACAAGTAACAAAGACGACATTGAATATTAATGCAATCCAGTTCTCAAAAGTCTATATGAAGTCTTATCATCTCCATTCAGTCTGCAAATTCTTCTCAAACTAGAAGAGAGTGTGTTCTTGATCGTTTTTGGAATGCAACATTCTTGGCACAATGTCCTTATTTTACTATAAAGAGATTCTAAAAAGCTTCTCTCTCAAGAGAAGCATATTGAATCGATCATTATGAGGAGAACCTGGTTCTGGACTGAATCCTTCTGTTAATATGACAAAAGGCTCTCCACAGTCGCAGTTAAAGCAGTTCCTCCGGCACTTTTAAAACTATAATTAAATCAATTTGATTGTATTTTTAACATGACACTACTTACATTCTTCTAGGCAATTACATCCAAAATTCCTCGGGGAAATGAGTTTAGACTGAAAAATCGAAATACATGGACTATCTTCAAACATTCACAATATTAGCTCAGAATATAAGAGTTCTACAGCTAGTGTTTTGAGAGAAATTTTAGTAATGAATTGTACTTATTATGAGAGAAGTTTTATGCTCCGGAAGCTATGATCATGGTTCCTTGAAGCAACCAATCCCGACGCAACTGGAACGTGTACGTCATCCACTTCTGCTCCTTCTGTCCTAGAAGGTAAGGAAGAGCGGGAAATTTACGCAAGAAAACATAATTCAACACAGTTCCTTGGAGTCAAGTCTCTAACCGCAGATGACCTCACGCGGCAGACGGGACAGTTGGAGATGGAAATTTTACCGCTAGATACTTTTTTCAAGCCATCAATCTTTGTGGAATGTTATGAGGAACAGTGTTGTCGGACCAGATGAGGTGATCCCAGAAAAACAGCCTTTTGCATCCGGTTCGCGATGGAATAAGCCTGACGCTGGCAAGCTGGAATCTTGTTGAGTTGACAAAGAAATGAAGCTTTCAAACCTCCAAGACAGCCTATTATAAGAAATAAAAGATGGACTTTGTAGCTTTGGTATAGCCCGCTCAGCTCGAAAAGAAGTGCGTGACATTTCGCCCATTTTTCTTCCTCCTTTGCCGTGATATTGCTATCGGCTGGTGCTGAGAATTCAATCACGTAAATGATCTAGGTTTTCAGATCCTGGAGGACAATATCAGGCTTCGTAGCACTGAAACGTTGAGTGGTGGAAAATGAAAAGTTCCAGTTGATCTTACACTGATCATTCTTCACAACGGACTCGAGTTCCCCCCGGGCGTATGGCAAGATGGGCAATAGAAAAAACACCATAGAAGTGCCTAAGATGGTGATGTAACACTTTTAGAGCCGCATTGTGTCTCTCTATGTACCCGTAACGTGCATACTTTGAGCATCAACTCAGAACATGTCCAAGTGTTTCTGGCTCTTGCTTGCACGCTCGGCAGTAAGTATCGCATACAGGCATATTCATAATGCGCTCACGGTAAAATAAGGTGTTTATCACGCCGTCTTGACAGGCAGAAAGAAATCCCTCAGTCTCTGATCTCAATCCAGCAGACTTGAGAAACATGTCAGACAAACCTATCGAAAGTTCTTTTCTACGTATGATGGCGCAGAATTTACCATAAAGAGGCTTGTCAGCATGTTCTCTTAGTAGAAGCGTATGTTGTGCTTCCTGTACACGACTTTTGAGCAAAAAAGGTGTTAGTGATTCTAGGCTATGTGTAGTGTCGCTGGAATCAAACGTGAGGCCGAGCTCCTCTGCGGCCCTATCTGCGGCACCGTATAGAAACGCCGCAACATTGACGACTACATGTTGATGTACGAATCGCATAAGAGAATCTGCACTATTTAGAACTAAGCAGGCTGTAGCCAGAACCATTCTTCGATAAAGACACTTAAAGCTTAGCAAGCCTCTGCCTCCTTTATCTCGAGGTAGGTATATTCGAGGTACGGAAGATCTAGGATGATGACTTCGATGGATTGTCATCATTTTGCTGGTGCTTTGGTCAAGTTGCTTCAAGTCATCGACGTTCTATTTCACTGCACCTAACGTGTAGAGCAGTATAGGAATGACCAGCATATTAGTTGCCTGGATCTTATTTTTTCCAGATAATTCGGAAGCCCAAATTTTTCTGAGGATTTGGCAATACCTGTTTAGAAGGTCCGTTTTCAACATATGCAAATTTTGGGTTTCCGCTTGGAGTATTCCGAGATATATATATATATTTCCCCATCACCAAGATGTTGAATGGTACTTCCGCCAATTAGTTGAATACCCTGATCGTCACGCGATGGTGCAGTTTCTAGTCTTTCTTGGTGTAGGTGGACGCAAGCCCACTCGTCCAGTCCGAAGCTCATGCCAATCGTTTCAGTGTACCTATTCACCGCCTCGACAAGGATTTCAAGATCCTCTTCCGAGGACGCGAAGAGTTTAAGGTCGTTCATACATAAAAGGTGGTTGACCTTATATTCTCTCCTGTTCCGCGAGTCACATAGGTAGCCAGAGCTTTGTCCTCGGAGCACAATAGCTAGAGGCAAGAGGGAGATGCAGAAAAGTATCGGACTCAGAGAGTCTCCTTCGAACACTTGACTCTCATATGTGATAGAGCTGGTACTTACTTGTCTTCCATCAGATCTTATGACAAATCTTGCCCGCCACAAGAGCATAAGCTCTCTTATACATCTCACTATTTTTTAATGCACCTTCAGGCACTCAAGGAGCTTAATAAATAGCTCATAGTTCGGGTTATCGAATGGCTTACGGTAGTAAATCCAAGCCATGGAAAGATTGCGTTGATACCTGATCGAGTCTTGGGTAATACACCTGTCTATTAACAGGTTCTCCCTGCAACCTGATAGCCCTCTTCTGCATCCACGTTGTTTAACTATATCACTTTATACCGGCTTGAAATATGTTAATATCGTCTCTTTGAGGATGCCAGTGAATAGCTTGTAGCTGGTGTTCAAACAGGCTATGGGCCTGCAGTTTTGTGGAATTGAAAAATCTCCAGTCTTAGGGATCAGTACTGTGCGTCCATCCACTAGCCACTGCTGGATGGGTTGTTCTCCATTTCAGAAAGTAGTAAATATACGAGCTAGATGTTGGTGCTTAGAAGTAAACTTCTTCCACCAAAAGTTGTTGATTTCATCTGGCCCTGGAATTAAAAAGTTCTTAGTTCTGGCGATGACTTTCTTCACTTCTTCAGCAGTAATTAGTAGACACTATTTCTGTGAAGCGTGCAACCTTTGCCTTTGGCAGAAGTTACGAAAGAGTGATATATCTGAAGCGTCCTTATTCAGCTGATAAGTATCTCCATACACTATCTCCCAGAAGACTTGAATCTCTTCTCGGCTAGGCGGATTTTTAAAGGCACGTGACGTTTCATTGAACAGGCGGGAATGATGAGTTGAAAAGGTAGAATTTTCCTGAATCTATTTTACGCGCTGTTCAAGGTGCTGTTTTGCTGTTGAGAGAGATCTTTTTTTTTTGCATCCAGTGCTGCTTGATATTCAATAGTTTACACTTGTTCAGTGTGTGATTTGCGTTTCTTGAGTTTCGAGCAAGTGCCCTAACTTTTGGAGTGAATGTTGTATTTCATGTTATGCAGCTAATCACGCACTGAATATTTGATGCATGTTGCCTCGCCGTTTGAATTGTAAACTAAAGCTGCGCAATACGCTCGCGAGTCCTGCTGAGGCGTACTGAAGTATTGTTACTCCTATTGTTGCTAAGCAGGAACACCGCCTTCTCTTGAACTACGCAGTTCAGATTCCAGAGATCTTCAGGAAGCAAATCGGGGAGAGCATTATTAGCTGCAGATAATTTGTCCATATTGAGAAAGACTTTTTGGTGGATAGATCTCCTGTTTCTCATGTTGATATTATTGGCTATCTGTGAAGGTGGTCTTGCTGGAACGAGTAGTATGTTCGCTTGAGGATGATGCTCTTCTTCTTGCTGATAAAGAGCTTCATATCCGTTTTTGCGCATAAAGGATACCTGATCTTCTAAATACTAAGGCGTTTTATGAGCATATTCCGGTTGCATATTAACCCAACGTTTATGTAACCTCTGCATGAATCCTCTTCGGGCCGGTGAACTTCTTTGCCAACAGGTGAGGATGTCGCTCCAGAGTTGGTCCGACCACTTAAATCTATGTTCTTGCGTTTGTCCGGGACCATTGCCTGGTCGTCGCCTCGGTTCGGTCCTATTTCCACTCTCAGCTGAACTATGGCCTTCATCCGAGAGGCCTATTGCGGGTGGGACTGCGTGATACTGGTGACGTTACCGCAATAATTCGTTGCGTTGAGGAGTTAGCACAATGCAACGTTCATTAATGATTAAAAATAATACAAACATACAAATTAATGCATTAACATATCAATGCAACAATTAATATTGTTCTTCTTAACTTGTTCTCAGGTTAAGAAGAACCCGGTTTTACATCGTAGCCACGGACTAAGTCAAGTGATTGATGCGATTAGAATATTGATAGCTAAATTAATACGATGTAATAAATAGTTCTCGATGATGTTTTAGATACCAAATTAGGAGCATGGTGTGATTTGCAGGTGGTCTTTTACCGCTGCTATGCCTACACAGCGGCCTTGATTGTTGGAGGTGACAGATGTCACCCTGGATGCTTTCTTAGAGCTACCATGTACCACTCTATAGGTTGTTAGTCGCTTCCTTTCTGATGGTCGAGAAAGTTTCTTACAATGCGACAGGTGTTTAATAAAACCGCCTTTTGAGCTGCTGCCAGTACCCTACTGACTCCTAAATGTTCAAGATGTTCAGTGCATCTTGCGTGCACATTGCCTGTAGCCGAAATCACAATAGGATGAATAAATGCAGGTTTTACATTCTTCCGTATTGTCTTTACTTCATGCCTCAGCTCGCTATACTTGTGGATCTTGGTTGTATAGGTTGCCTGCAAATTTCGGTTGAGAGGACAAGCAATTTCGATGATGTAGACTCTTCCACCTTTTTTTTCTCGCATTACGATGTCCGGTCGATTGTCTCGGATGTAATGATCCGTCTGGACAGTAACATCCCAATAAAAGATGTAATCTTCGTTCTCTAAAACGGGCATTTGAATGTATCTGTAGAAAGGCATCCATTATTTCAAGTGTCCTAGGTTTAGGGCAAGTTGCTGATGTATAATTCCCGTCATATCATTATGCCTGTGCGTGTATTCTTTTTGAGCTATTACGCGACAACCATCAATAATGTGCTTGCTGGATTTCTTGGTATCTCCACAAAATCGGCACCGGCCAACCACGTCTTGATGTAGTACGTGTTTGTGATAATTTCTGGTGCTGAAAACCCTGTCCTGTATCGCAATAACGAATACTTCTGTTTCTGGATACAGAACGCCCTTTCTCAGCCAAATATTGGATGCCTCACTATCCACTTCATTTCGATCTAACGTTTTGGGGTGCTCGACGTGGATGGCTTTCTGTCTCCATTGCGTTTCTAATTTCTCTATGGTTTCTGCCCTCGTACTTAAGGCCTCCTCTAAGGACAAATTCGCGGGCGTGTAGTCAAGATCAGCTCTACAGATGATGTTGTGAAGCGTAACATCTCGCTTGCTCTGTGAATTACTGTGGTGCATTTGGTGCTTCGTCATTCCTACGCGGATGATTCTGTTTATTCGTTCGAGGTCGAGGTTCTACCATTTGATGAGCCAAAAGAGGTACGTGTGGACAGGGATGGCATAGGTGTTGATTGCCCTGATCTTGTTTGCCGAGTTAAGAGAACTCTTCAAAACCAATCTGAGTCTTGCAGTGAAGGCAGTCGTTAGGCTTTTCTTAACTGTCGTATGCTGAATACCCTTAGATTCGAGAATACCCACGTATTTATATGACTTCACCTCGGCCATTGTCTCGATGTCATTCCCGAAATCGTTTTCTAGCTCTGCGGTCTCTAATTCTCCTCTGTTTACATACATTTTTCTGCATTTATCTAGTCCAAACTCCATGTGAATATCACTGAAAAACTGCTTTGTGACATCGATCACTTGCTGCAGTTCCTGGTCCGAACTAGCGTATAGCTTCAGGTCATCTATGTATAGAAGATGGGTCACTTCATGACCATCCTCGTTATCATGTATTCGAAACCCATGAGACATGATATTTAGTGTTGTGTTCAGTGGATTTAACGCTGAACAGAACCATAATGCACTGAAAGAGTCTTCTTTGAATATACTTGTCGTAATGCGTATTGACCTACTTATCCTTGATTTTCCATGATCAAAATACTTGTCATGTGATACGTAAGAAAACGCTTGCTTGTAGTCAATGTATGCCATGTGCAAGTTTCTTTGCTGTTTACGAGCTTGCGTCATGGCAAATATTAATTATAAATAAAGTAATGTCTGAAGCTTTAGGTGGTTACAGCTCAATGTGTCGAAGGCATTTGTGGTTAGAGTTGCATTTTTCAAATTATTTTTAATAGTATACACGGGACTGTCTCGGTGTATATTATCAGTTAAGAACGCATCATTGTAGTGCAATCAAATAATCTGATAAGTGCGTGTGCCTTGACATATGGGGCAAAGCCTGGTTTTTACCCCATCAATCACGGAGTGGGTTGGAGTCAAGTGCATGATTGAGGGATCGTCTGCTTGAGGCGGGATCCGAACAACCAGATTCTCGGTAAAGGTACATAGCAAAATTTCAAGAGGTACCGGCTCAGGGATCGAACTCCGGACCTCTAATGTGAAGTCCGAGCGTCCAACGAACTGAGTCACCATTAAGCCTTTCGTGGTAGGCGTGACTCGCTCGGTTGGAAAGTACTAGTGTTGGGAAGAAGGTATAGATTTTGAGATTGATCTAGAATTTTCGTACTATTTATTCAAATAACACATTTGCTCCTCAACACTGCTCTGACCCAGGTTGCTGATCAATCTCTCTAGCGACCACACCAAGTGAAGAGCTTCACAAGATTTTTATGTGAGGTTCCCCACTCGGGCCTATTAGTATCGAAGGTCTTTTGTTTCAGGCGTCATTCACTTTACTCATATTCTTTTTATTAATTATTTGCTGCTACACTTTTCTGTCCTGTCATACTTCCTCAGCTTCTTTCACGTCCATGCATTTTTTCATGCGAGCTCTCCTGTTTCTATAGCTTCTTATGTTTCTTTCGGATTGGGGTTTTATTCACACATTCTAACCATTCTTTCCGGGGTCTGCCTTTTGGCATACTGCCATTTACTTTGACTGCATACACTTGTTTCGTTAGAAGTTTATCTTTCATTCTTTCAACATGTCCGAACCATCTCAATTGATTTCTTCACTATGTGTCAACTATTGTCTCAGTTGCACCACATTCTTCGAGGATTATTTTGTTTCTCACTTTCTCCATCAGTGTTTTATTAGAAACACGAAAAACGATGAATACCAAACGAAGAGTTATACACCTGACGGTGACTATTTGCATGGTGCTCCTTACATTCCAGATTATAATTATGAAATTCTCAACAAATATTATATTCAGTCTCTCTTTGAAACGTACGAAGGTAATAGATAAAGAGGATGCACGTGCTAAACAAATTCTGATTGTTTTTCAGTAAAATCTCACTGGTTGAAGCCGTTTAACGGAGTTAATAGGCGATTACCGCTGGTTAGCTAGACAGAACCTCAAAATCGAACTTTGCACTTAAAAATTTGGAGCATGTTCAGAGCGAATGTGGATCATCTTTATAATGATTTTTATCATACATAACAGCATGGGTGAGTTCTAGCAAGCAATAGGGAGTTTTACACCTGGAAAAAGAAGGAGGGTAGTAAGATAAAGAAAAGGAGGTTTGCTCTAAAGTTAACCGTAAAAAGGTAGTTAACAACAGCAATTCGATAGAAATTGATAATACAGAGAACCTAATAGGACTTAGAAGTGAATGTAATTTTGCTGAGAAGAACGAGGCAGACATTGAACAGAAAGACGAATTGAATACAGAAATGAGTTTTAAGGCTGTAGCGAACTGTGTGAGGCGAATGAAGAAAGGGAAGGCTCGTGTGAAGGAAGAAATAAGTATTGCATTCATACAAAGTTTACCGAGATGCTGGTTGGAAGAAGTGCATACACGTATTAATAAAATGTGGTGGGAAGTAATATTGGAAAAATGATGGTAGGAAGCTAGAATTGATTCTATTTTTAAAGAGCGAATAAAGAGGACACACGAAATTATAGAGGAAGGCCACTAGGTATAGGATTCTAAGTTCTAGCCTAATAATTTGCCCTAGAGAGAATCTGATAATTTAGTCATTTAGTCCAAAGTATTTGTACATCAATTAAAAATAAATTGAAAACACGTTAGTCTCCAATATTAACTTCTCATTTATACTATTAAAGTTCAGTTTAAAATGATTCCTTAACCATTTTTCTTTCTTGTGACTGGGTTGCCAAGAATTGCGACAATCTTGCAGAGAATTGCTTTTTGAAGACCACGAACTTATTTTAATTTTTTATGTCAGTTTCTAATAAGTATTGAAGTAAATAAAGGTTGTTATTTGATAATTCAGTATATTTAAACTTATTATATCATTAGTGCATTCATCACACATACATTTTTCACATGAATTTATTTTTCAGAGCTTGAAATTCGGCTTAACCTGCTAACGATTGGATAGGTTACCCTAGCCAATCTTCTGAAAAATATTTGACTATTCATCCTGAGTTTCGAGATGATGAGACAGTTCATGTGTTTCAACACAGATTGAGGCAGTTTTCGAAAGTTTACGGTAAATTTTTCGTTAGGGAAAAATTTTGAAATTTTATAAAAATTTCAAAGTACGTACTACTTTATTGCTCTCTGTCTCATGTTTTAGGCCAAATAAAAATTTACTTGACTCTGTGGGATATTTTTTGGCTTCAAATATTCAAGAATTTTATGCGGAGAAATCTTATAAGGAAAAAAACAGATTGCATAGTCCAGGAAATGTTTGAAGCTTTAACCATCTGTTCTGCCTTTAAATAAATTTTATTGCACCCGCCACGGGTAGGATTCCTGCCAAATTGTCAATTCTAATACTTTAGAAGGCTTTGCGTCTTATCATGAAGTTGAGTAGGCAAATACCGTTCAGTATATATAGCTGTAAAAATCTTACTTATCTATCAGTCATCGTCTACGAAAACTGTCTCAAATCACTGAAAAAATGAAGATCAAGAATAGGATTCTACTCTTGGCCATAGAAATTCTGTGCAATTTTCTAGGTAAGTGTGCCTACTATGATAACATTTTTATATAAGCCTATGAATATTACGGTGCATTCAGAAAATGTTTAAAACCTTATGGTCAGTTGCTCATTGACCAAAAATGTTGTAAATTTTGCAATTTATAAAAATCTTAGAAGAATTGGAGATTTAAAGATTTTTAAAACCTTGAAACATTTTCGAAGTATTGAAAATCTTAAGAATTTTATAGAAAAGTTTTGAATTTTATAAAACCTTTGGAATTTGATAAAAATTTTCAAATTTTGAAATCTTATAAAAAGTTTGAAGTTTATCAAATTTTTGAAATTCAATAAAAATTTTAGAAATTTCATAATTTGTTTAGAAATTTTTAAGATTTTTGGAATTGCAAAACCCTTCAAAATTGTCAAAATATCTTCAAAATTCTAAGATTAAAAATGTTTTCATTACTTTTTTAATTTTCTAACATTTCAAAAAACTTATAAAATTTCAAATATTTTCACGTTTTTGGTAATTTAGGAATTGCGAAACAGTTTCAAATTTAATAAACGAGAAATTCCTGAAACATTGTTTTTATTTTAATCTGATTCTAGGAAAATTTCTGAAATTGATGTAAATTTTGAAAATATTTGAAACTTTATAAATTTCGGAAATTTTATGAGGATTTTGAAATTTTAGAAAAAATATGGAATTTTATCAAGATTTTAAAATTAGCCGTGTTTGCGTGAAACATGTGACGTCAGCTTGAAAAATATTTGCAGATGGAGTGCCAAGCAGTAATACCAACTGCATGGGACGAAACTTAATTTTTTAAATAACTTGCAAAAAAATAATATTTCACCACAAGTGTGGTTTTGTTGGGATATTCTATTTAATTTCTCGAAAACTATTATATTAATTAATAAAAGTTACATACGTAATTATCGGTTTGATTACTGAACTGAGCAGGGCTTTAAAAAAATACTAATATCCTATAAACTTACTTATAGAATCACAAATAATTAATAATTAATTTGTAGTTCTTTTTCGGTAGACAGCTCTTTTCCTTAAATTTGTTTACGTAGCTTGTGTCGTTTGTCCAAAAACTTAAATCTCTTTTTTTTTTAAATAATTTTTACGAAAAAAAAAAAAAATACGAGTGCTATTAAAAAATGATAATTAACAAATTTGTATCTCTTTTTTGGACGAATAACTTTTGTCTGACAATTTTTTACGTACCTTCTGTTGTTTTTCCACAAATTTTTTATATTTATTTTCAATGTTATTTTTCAAGAGCAAAACCAAAACTACGCATCCTATCAACAAATTATTTTGCAAAAATGTGTAGCTGTTTTTTAGGTAAACAATTTTTGTACATTTATGTTTTTATTTAGCTTGTATCGCTTGTCCATCAATTCAATTTCTTTATTTTTAATATTAATTTTTACGAATGAAATAAAAGATACGCCTTCTATGAAAAAAAATTCAGGAAAAATTTGTAGATCTTTTTTGAGTGGATAATTTTTGTACAATAATCTCATTTCGTGTCTCACATAGTTTCAATATCAAATAACATATTTTATTTTGTGGAGTCAAAATTTTAATTTTTGATTTTTCAAGAAAATTCGAAAAGTATTTATCACAACCTTGCAAGGTATTTGAAAATCGAAGTTCTTCTACTCATGTCTTCTTTTCATTAAATGCGATTTTTGACTTAAAATTTTCATTTTCGTTTTTTTTTAATTTTATAAATGCCATAACTTTATCAATTTTTTTTTTTTCAAAAAAAGTCGGCGAGATAAATATATGAACAGCCGTCCATATTGTTTTCAAATTCTACAAAAAGTGGTCTTAAATATTTTGAAAATGCTCTAACTTTTTGAACTTTCATTCAAAATGGCTGGCTAACGAACTTGACCTTCAGTTTTTGACATATTTCAATCACATTATTATGACATTATCATAATAATAATATTATAATATTATTTCCATTACAGATATTGAATCAACATCAAAATTTAGTTTTTGAATCAACTGAAAAAAATCCCAGTAAATCGTCAATTAAGTTTACTCAGTTTACATTAAAAAAATCTTATTAAATTTTTAACATTTTTCAGTTTTTGGTAATTTGGAAATTACTAAACATTTTCAAATTTTTGAAAACGAGGAATTTTCGAAACATTGTTTTCATTTCAATATTAATTGTCAATTGTGACAATTTTAGAAATCTAATGCATTATTGAAATTTCATAAATTTTGGAAATGTTGTAAATTTTGGAAATTTTACCAAATTTTTGAAGTTTCAAAAAAAATATGAAGTTCAATAAATATTTAGAAATTTTGAAAAAGGTTTGAAATTACCAAACATTTTCAAATTTAAAACGGAGGAATTTTGGAAACTCTATTTTTATTTTAATATCAATTTAGGATTTTTTATTGAAATTTATGGTCAATTTACTATTAATCAAAAATTTTGAAAATTTTTTACATTTCGTCAAAGTTTTAAAATTCCATAAAAAATTTTGAATTCAATTACATTTCATAAAATTTTCGAATTTTGTAAAAATATTGAAACCTAATTTATAAAAAATTTGGAAATTTTATAAAAATTTTGAAATAACATAAAAATTTTGAAATTTCATAAAAATTTTAAAATTATATACGAATTTTGAATAACTAAACAAATTTTGAATTTTATAAAATTTTTGACAATTAATATCAATCTTAGAAATTTTATAAAGTTTTCAAGACTTATACAATTTTCAATATTTTTAAGTTTTTTGTAATTCAGGAATTACTAAACATTTTCATATTTAAAAGAACGAGACATTTTGGAAATTTCCAAATTTTTCAATTTTTTGAATTTATTGAATTTTTGAAAATTTTATAAATAGATACGAAACTAAGATTAACTTTTGCGAAATTTCACGATTTTAGAAAATTTAAGAGTTCATCACATTTTTGAAAATTTAATAAAGTTTTGAAATTTTATAAAAGTGTCAGAAATTTCGAAGGGGTTAGAATTTTCAAACCTTTCAAAAAATGTGAAATGTTTAAGCTATTAAGATTTTAAAAAATTATATAATTTTTTAACTGTTATGACATTTCAGAAATCATAAAATTTCTCATATATTTGAGATTATGGTAATTTAGGAATTAACAAACATTTTCAAATCTTCAAACATCAAAGAATCAAGCAAAACTTTCCAAATGTTTGAATGAATTTGAAAATTGTCAAACTTTCTTTTTTTAAACTTTCAATGATTTTTAATATTTTGAAAATTTCGAAAAGTTTGAAAATTTCAAAAATCGATGAATTTTAGGAACTATTTTTATTTAAATTTGTTGAATTGAATAATTTCTAATGTTCTTTGATTTGTTCTTATTTATAAGGAAACCAAAATTTTGAAAAATGTATAGTGTTAAAATTTAAAAGAAATTTTTAAAGAGTTTAACAATTACTGAAATTTTACTGAAATTTTTACTGAAATTACTGAAATTTTTTTTCGCAGATGAGAAAAGACCAAATATAAAATTGGAAAATTTATGAAATTCATATTGAAATAAAAATAAAATTTCCAAAATTCTTCCATCTGCAAAGACGAGTACTGAAAATACACAAAATAGAAAAAAGTCTTCTCCCCCTTGCCACATACGATATTTTTGATTAGAGATGCATGATTTCAAAACTTCATTTTTCTTTCAATACGCATTTAAGACATTTTTAGTAAACTTTTCATTCAAAGAAAATTTGCATGTTAATTACATTTTTTATATTTGAAAGTTATTGAAATTCTCAAAATTTTACCAACACTTTTTCTTAGATACTCGAAAAAGTTTCAAGAATTTTCAAAATTTTGCAAATTTTGAAGATTTTGGAAATTTCTAAACTTACCAAGATTTCTAAAACTAAAAAAATCGATGTACTTTGGAAACTTTATTTTATTTTTATATAAATTTGGAACATTACTTTCAAACCTCTTTGAAATTTCCCGGTTGTTTTAGAAAAAAGGCGGTCAATTATATAAGAATCTGAAAATAAATGTCAAATATCTTAATTTGGTGAGAAATTATAGATGTTTAAACAAAAAATTAAAGGTTCCTACAAAAAGGCACAAAACTGAAACTCGTATAAATTCATAAACAATTTTTTATCGCTAATCTGTAAAATACGGGTGGCCGTTTAATTTTTTTAAAATTACAATTATCTTTTATTTTTTTACAGAATTGAATGCTATGTGGAATCCTCACGAAGAAGGTACTTCCATGCCAAATTTTATTCCGGAAACTCCTCGTCCTGAAGGACATGTAGCTCGAGTAGGTCGACCCCGTAATCCAGAAGTAACAATGGAGTATCTGGGCAGGGTAATTACGGTGACTCTAACTCAAAAACGAAACAGCGCTGTAATCGAAGCGAAGGAATGTATTCTTGATGGTGACCGTAATCATGGTGTTCCGAATAATAAGTATCGGAAAGATCACGACTATTATACCTTTCTTCAATCTGAAACATACAATGGACATATCATAAAATGCGTTGTATATGTAGAACGTTGTCAAGACGGAACTAGTGTAGTTTTGGGAGCAAAGACACTACCTAGAGCGACCACCAAAGCCCTATCAGGTAAATGAATATAGCGTAAGTTTTTGGTTTACCTAGAACCCAAAGGGAGAATTTTGGGGCTAAGTTTCCAGCTAATCTCTAAAAATGAACAAGTATAGTCTCACTGATTTCCAGTAAAATCTTACTGGTTGAAAGAGCCTCCAGTGTGTCATTGACAATCATTGAGAGTTTACTGGTTCATTCAGTAAAATTTCTTTAATGTCATCTGGTCGTATGATGTGTCATCCATCAGCTGGTTAGGTATGACACTCATCATTCATCACTTTTGTGCCGAACTTTAGAAAATTATCTTTCAAAAACTACACTACACTTCCAGCACAATATATGAATGCCAGGCTGCAATATTATAAGAGGTAATATATTGCGCTTAAATTTTGGAAGGTCCGTCATTACGTATACGTATCGCGTCACTCAAAGTCAAACCCAAGTACCCAAGGGTCTTTTCACTTTCGAGCGAAAAGTATTACATCCCTTGTTTATTGCACCCAGGCTCCAAACATTTCTAACACAAACATTAGTAAGCAATAAAGTTCATTTTCATTTGAAAAATGCAAAGACCCAACCAGCGACACGCGCGTGCGAGACGACTGGAGCTTTATGTCTTGGCCGCGTAAAGAGCTCTATCACTGGTTGAACCTATATCATTTAGCTTCTCTTGTAACTTCAGTAACGCTGCTCTAGTTCAGTCATTTATTGGTTCACCGAGTCAAAGTCGGAAAATCACGTTTTCACCAGCGATGATTCAAAATACTGATGCAACCAGTGACAGTTTCACAGGTCGAGCTCAATAAAGTACTTTAAAATCTTCAGTATTTTATCATGAAAAATATGTTAAAAGCTTTGACAGATTGAATTGTAATCTTTTTAAAATTGCAAAACTTCATTTTGTTTTTAAGGCGTTCCAATGAGTCTCTTTCCTACCGCCACAATGTGGTTTATCACTTATGGGACCATAGACTTTGTGGTCACGCAAGAACCTATAAACGAAGTTCTTCAGGATATAGCCCCTATGCATTTTGAAAATTTTCATCCGAGTTACCACGATATTGTCACAGGAGTTGTTAACACCTTCCAGGTTAAAATTGGTGGCGCACGCTTTTTGGTGTTCTTTAAGAAGAACTATTTTTTTGGATGTATGCTTCCCCCATACTGGTGGGTCCCAGAAATCAAACGTCGCGTATTTAATCTTCCGCAAAATGTAGGAATAACAATTCGAATGCTTTTGAGTCGTCAAGAAAATGAAGGGCATTAGTTGTGCCGCAAATCTCGACTAGGCGAATCACGGACATTGAGCCTATTCGAACCCGGTTAACACGCGGATGGGTGACCGTTTGTGACGACACCAGGTCTGTCGAGCGAGGTGGTGGATATGCACTATGTGTACTTTGAATAAATTTCCCCTCGCTGAACTGGCCTCATGTACACCTAAGTCGTCTATTCACTGTGTTTAGGTAATGTATATTGGTAGGTTTGACGCCGAGGATGACTGTTTACATTTGATGATATCGAATGTCTACAGTCAAATTCAACCGTCGGAAAACCGGCTGCACTCGGGAAGATGGTTTTCTGCAGTTTTGCTCTCCCCAGGACAAATGGCCAGGCAGATGCGAGTACTTCTAATAAAGTCGGATGCAGCTGCGCGTTATATCTATAATGATAATAATAATAACATAATGTTATTCTCGATTATATAATATTTCTGTAATATATATTCCTGAATAAAATTATGACTAATCTAATTAAAGTGGAAAAATTGCTTTTTCTACCTTTTATTTGTTCATTTACTTACATTTAATTAAAATATCTTTCAAAGGTAGGGCAGAAAATTAGTATTTCTAATATGTACTGTTTATGGAATTTGATCCAAAACTTTTGAATTGGATGGCAAAAAAATATTTCAGATCAACCTGAACATCTTTTTCTTCATTCATATGGATAAAAATAAGTTTAAAAATAATGATTGACGAGATTAAGAAGTACGCTTTTATTTCATAATTAAAATTCTTTGTATTTAAGGACAATATTTTGATATAAATATGATATACGATATTTTGTAAGTCAAAATCACAATTAAATATGCTTATCTAGCCCAAAAAAATAAAAATGCAGCTTGTGCAAACAATTTAAAAATCCGTTATTATGAAAATTTGTGAATATCACGTTTCAAGCATTGTTGAATCAATAATTAGTCATTATTAATTTTTCATTGTAAGCGTTTGAATTTGAAAAAAATACATTGCACGAGTATGAATTGAAAACGTTCTCATTCAAACTATTTTAGTTTGAGCAATATTCGGAAAAAAGAACAAGATTTCCAGGGAAATGAAACGAACCGAAAAACAATGGTCTAACTTTATAATCTAAAATCATTTAATTTCAATACTTCCTTTAAAATAATTACTGATTGTTAAAATTTTGAAACGAAAACTTAAAAATTGAAAATATTACATTTTTTTATAATACTTAACTACATTTTAGAGAAAAATTAAGAATTTCATCCCTTCCGATTGTATAAAAAGG
Organism: Andricus grossulariae; assembly: GCA_011634705.1. NCBI lineage: Eukaryota > Metazoa > Arthropoda > Insecta > Hymenoptera > Cynipidae > Andricus > Andricus grossulariae. The sequence goes on from JAABKJ010001607.1 coordinate 17,771, forward strand.
CTGCTTTTCAATTCAAGAAAAATTTCTGAAATAACGAGTCTGACACCCTTCAACGGGATCCGAATATTCATTAAATATTTTTAACTCAAGAAGGTCCCCCTCATCATTCAGAAATGAATCAAATACAAAAATTTCCTTTCCTCAAGTTCAATAAAAATGTTGAAAACAAATTCTTCCCTTGCGTCATAAGAAAAATGTTGAAAAGAAAAAATCTGCCCCCTATAAAATAAACTACAATATTATTCAATTTAAAGAAGGTTTTTTGGGCTTAAATCGTGTGCAAAACTATGAATATTGCCGACGTTTCGTGCACATTGCGTTCCATTTTTTCAGAGGAGACTTTTCTTACTGAAACTAACACTTCGAGTAAACTCAGTTCTTCTCAAGCTCAGCTGCTAACATCTTTAGTTTTCTTGAAACGGTGTAGGGACAACAACATCGTCCCAAAATTCTTACACTTGAAAACCCATTTGTAAACATCTAAATCCGAATCAATTTTACATGAAACCAGTTTGTTTCTCTTGTAAGAAAGGATACAATATATCAAAGAGGAAACCCAAAATAAGCCGAATATCCGCCCCTTTTTTGCGCCCAATGTAGCTTTTGAAGGATTGAACCTAAGTTGGTGCAACAAATCTCAGAATAATCGTCAATGCATACTGTAAATGGCGTTGTCATTAGTTTACCCTCTTAAGCCTTTTTTACACTGGAAAATTCAAAAACTACCCCTACTTCGGAGTGAAAAGTACTTCATGCATAAGAACGTGATTGAAATAGCTTTTAACTATGTTTTTTATACAGGTACGATCGCGTTGGTATATGAAAGTATAGAATCTACGTTCATTCTTCTTACATAGCAGGATTTAAACCGCTTCACACCCGAAAACTTCCCCTATCAGGAGGTGCAATGTAGGGTAGGAGTTACGTAAAATAGGTCGCACGGACCAAAGACAGCCCATAGGGCAGAATAATTGTCAGACACACGCATACACACGCACGCATATTCACACACAAATTCACATACATGCCCAAATGCAAACACATACATACCATAATACAGCACTGCTCGTGACTAGTGACGTGGTTTAACAGGTTCAGGTATTTTTGCCTAGCAGTTGTTATGAACGGACGAATTTTGTATGAATTTTGTGTTCCAAATGAACTAGAAGCAGCTATCTTTTAGATTTTCTAAGTAGTTCGAACGTTTTCTGTGAGTAAAGCGGAATTTGTGAACATTTTGTCCTCTTGAGCTTCGAACTGACGCCTACTAACATGGTGGCTTGTGGCATCTACAGTGGTGCGATCGCAAAAGGGGCCCCTAGGCTGTTATCATGGAAAATGTAGCATTTCGTTTCATAATGAATGCGTGAAGAAGAAGACAAAGTAAAAAAAAGGATCATGATGGATTTCGCTAGCAATCAGTCTATGGGCGTAGAATCATCTTGAAGAACAATATCGTCATTCTAAGTGAATATCCTGTTTTAAAGAAAAATTGCTACATGAAGGTATTTACTACAACTTATTATTAGGTGTTGCAGAATGAAATGTTTCACACTTAATAAAGGGGTAGGTTTTGTTTTTGAGCATATCTTTACTTTATTTTATTTTTGCAAACTTACGGTACGGCTTCTCACACCACATTTACGAAAGAACTGCGGTTTATATATGTCCCCTTTCGAGTAGTCTGGCTTGTTTTGGTCTTCAACTTTTACTGTAACTCTATACTTTACTATGAGCTTCGTCTTCTGGAAAATAAAAAAATATATCGGGATTTGAACTGTTCGTTCATCTCATGGATAAGTTAAGCTTTTGCCACGTTAATGCTCAGTCTCTCTTGGCACATAAAAGTCTTAAGGGTTCAGTAGTAAGAGTGAGTCCACAGGCTAATTATCCTGTCGCTGACATTCTCTTTGTTGATGTGTATTTCCAGGGGGATTTTTCGCTAATTAGGTTATCTATGCACCTCCTAACGCCAACTATAGTAAAGAACTTGAATCAGAAATATGTACACTTACTCCAAATTATGATGGTATAATACTTACTGAAAATTTGACCACTAATTCAAATTCGAAGACTAATCTAACTAATCGTTTGAAATCTGTTATTTACTACGCAGCACTTTTTACAGTGCCACATGATTCCACTCATCACTTTAATTTTACTAGTGCACGCATAGACCTAATTATTGTAGATGACCTCAATAAAGTACTATCCTATTCACAGCATGCAATTCCGTTCTTATCTCATCATGATCTTCTCAACATTGGAGACCAAATGTCTGATAATCTCCCACCTAAACCTACTCCTACACTGACTCGAAATCTCACACTAATCAAACAACAAGAGTTTCAGGATCATTTAATGTCATATGATTGGGCGAACCTATCCTCAGTTCATAACATGAATACAAATGTAAATGTTCTAATTACTATTTTGACTGAGGCATTAAATGAATTTGCGCCTTTATATGTACCATGTTCTCGAAGGCAAACGGTTCCATGGATAACGGCAGAAATAAGAGAATTTATGAGAAAAAGGGACTCGGAACGTAGATTAGCAAAAAGAACCAGGAATAGTAGCATACAAGCGGAATTTCGTAAGCTTAGGAATCTTGTTTAGACGAAAATTAGGGATTCTCACAACCAATTTAATTTTAACGCAATCGAAAAAAAAAACGAGAATGAGAACATTTTCAATCTTCTCAGACGCCTGCGTTTAATTCAACCCAAACAGGAATCTCCTGATCAAAATTTCTCTGCTAGTGACTTTCTTACTATATTCATGTTAAATCCTATTACTTGTCCTGCTTCCACTAAAGACTTCCGGCCAATTTCGACGCCTAATGCGTTATCAAAGCCACTTGAAAGAATTGTGCTTGAACAACTCACACATTTTCTAGATAGTAATAGTTTATTAGACCACAAGCAATTGGGCTTTAGAGCCAAACACAATACACTCACAGCAGCCCTCAAAATCACTACTGATATTAGGCTGGCGATTGATAAAAGGGAGATGACCGTTGTGGTACTTTTTAATTTTTCTAAGGCTTTTGACACAGTGAACCACAGTTTAATTTTACAGAAACTCAAATCGTTCAAAATGTCCAATTCAGTAATAAAGTGGTTTGCCCCCTACGCTTTTCAACTTGTATACCTCGGATCATGAAGGTAATCTAAAATTTCGTAAGTATCTTAAATACGCTGATGACTTCAAATCGTATCTTTCCGGACCTGCTGCAGAATTGAATAGACTTCTCAGTTGGATCCAAGAGGATATAGATCGGGTCGTGCTTTGGGCTGAGAATAATGGCCTTGCTTTAAATCCAGATAAAACTAACGCTAATAATATTGAGCATTCGGCTTATCCCTTTGTGAATGCACTCGATGCCCTCCCTTCTTTGAGGGTTGGTGATGTTACTATTGTTTTTCAAAACTCGCTCAAGGGTTAAGGATACTTGCTGAACCATACTCTGTCTTGGGAGGAGCCTGTTATGGCTATTTCTCGGATCATCTACATAATTCTGTACAGCAATTGAATGAAAATAAAGACTCCTCACCTACCTCAACTGGGCTTTTTCTGGTTAAGAGTATAATGCTCCTGTTCTTTGATCAGGGATGTATTGCTTACGTTGATATAACGGATAAACTGAATGATAAGCTAGAACGGGCACTTGATGCATGTATCCGTTTTATATACAATTTACCAAAAAGCGAACACATTACTTTCTATCGGGAGAGAGCAGGATTCTTGCCTGTCGCTAAAAGAAGACAATTTTTTGTGGGCAATTTGCTGTTCTTAATATCTATAAATGAAGCTCCTTAGTATTTAGGCGAATATTTTACTTTTGTTGATAAAAATCACCCTAATCATGTGAGACTTCGTGAGAGGAACTTAGCTTTACAAATACCAAGGCATAGAACATGTAAACTCCAAAAATCGTTTATGGTTAGAGGGGCACGTTTATGGAATAGAATACCACTAACTATCAGAAAAGCGCCCTCTCACTATTATTTCAAAAGCGAATTTTTTAAGCATTTATTCAATGATTCGAACAATTTACTCAAAATTACCCATTGTCAACAGTTTTTATTATTACATTCAGCTCTCAGTACCAATGTAGTTTTCAATCCTATTTACCACATATCGTATAATTACAATACTGCTATGTACTTCAACCTCTAATTTGTTAATTCTAACGGCCCATGTTTATTATTAAATGATAGTATTAATTAACTATTCAATGCGCATATCCTGTTACTGTGCCACGATCTCAGTTTTAAGAATATTACTATGTATATTTTGTACCTTAGAGAGCTACTTAGCCCTCGGGACTTTTCGAATGAATTACAAATTACAAATTAAAGTCAGCCAAATATGCACGCACCTTCACTATATAGGTTTATATAACCCAAAACCCAGCAACTCATTGTCGGGGTACTTTTTAGACACTAACTGAAAAATATATAATCCTCGTTTTCGGTCATGAAGTATTTTCTACCCCCTGATAGGAGTAGTTTTTCGGCCTTTGTGGGTTGAAATAGCGCTAAGTGAGTAGAATTATCGTAGTTTTTATACATTTATACTAATTGATTCTTTCTATGGGGGAAAAAGATAAGCCAAAAATATTTTATGCACATTCGTCTTTATGACGTATTTTCCATGCCCTCATAGGGGTACATTTTCGATTTTCAAGATTCGAAGCGTCACTGTTTGATGAAAACTATTGAAAACTATTCTGCTACTTCTATAGTACTGGTGTGCATTACACACCCTGATAGGGGTAGATTTTGAGTGCTTAGGGGTTGAAATCGTGCTACGTAGGAAGAATGGACGTAGAGACTATACGTTCATATACCAACGCGATCGTACCTACATAAAAAAACATCGTTAAAAGCTATTTCAATCACGATCTTATGCATGGAGTACTTTTCACTCTCAATAAGGGGTAGTTTTTCAATTTCCAAGTGTGAAAAAGTGTTCAAAGGGTAAACTGATGACAACCCCGTTACAGCATGCATTGACGATTGTTTAAAGCTTTGTTGCGTCAATTTTTGTTCTTTCCTTCGAAAACTACGTTGGGCGCAAAAAATGGGGCGGATTTTGGGGTCCCTCTTTGCCTCGCACGCATCCTCCGGAATAATATTCAAACTCCACCTTTTCCTATCAAACACTCTCCGATTCGGCAGTTGGTCTACATTGGACTGCATATAATATGATCAATCCGAACGGATTAAAGATCTTTCCACACAAAAACAAAAAATTAAATTTGACAAATTACTTCCAGTATGGCACACACCACTAGCACAGTAAAGAACATCTCTAACTATCTTTTTAGCAATTAAATTATTTCTGCTTTATCTAAATGACATTATTTTGCAGTAGCTCCCTTCAAGATCCCCAGACAAGTAATCATCAGTAATTTGGAATCCACAATATATACACTTTTGCCCGGAAAAGCGAATGACATACGGCGTAGGACGGCAGCATCTTCCGCCATGCCCATCTTTCCACCTGAAACTTAACAAAACAAGAAAAAACAACAATTGAAGAAATCAATCAGGATACAGATATCAAAATATTACCTGCAGAACAAGGCAGCACAGCAGTAATAATGAATTAAGAAGACTATGAAAACAAAATCATGGACCTTCTAACTGACGATACCTATAAAAAACTTAAAAACGACTCTACAAGGACAATAGTCAGAAAGACTCAAAAAAACTCTAAAAGACTTAAAACTTTACAACGGAACAATATCTAAATTATTACCTACTAACACTATCTCTTCAAAACTTTAAGGACACCCAAAAATCCATAGAAACAACAATCCACTCAGACCGATCGTCAGCGCAATAAACTCACCAACTTACAACCTAGCATGCTTTTCTCGCCAAAAAACTGAATCCTAGCACAGGAAACTCTATCACTCACGTTAAAAACTCTTTCAATTTTATCAAAAAGTTACAACAGATTCACATTCAACCCCAAGACATTCTAGTGAGTTTAAAGGGATTATCTCTCTTTACGAAAGTACCAATCTCTGATACAGTCGATATTATTGAATCCTTTGCAAACTTCCGCTTCAATCTAATACCTTTAATAGAACCTGTAATGGCCAACATCTTTATGGGAAATCTAGAAACTAAAATCTACAACCGATCCAATCTTAAATCGGAACTTCGGTGCCGCTACGTTGACGACTCGTTTATCATCTGGAGATATGGACTAGATGAACTACACAAGTTCTTCGATTTCATCAATCAATTACACCCTAATTCCCAGTTCGCCATGAAAATTCAACAAACCGGAAAATCGGCTTTCTTGGACGTACTAGAAATCAGGCTCTTACTCGCTTGCATACACAGCTGTCTCCATAACAGATAATGATAACTTACCGGAGGACTTATAAAACGTTAAACAAATCCTAATACAAAACTATTATCCAAACAAACAAATTGATGAAGTAGAAAGAAAATACACTCAATAAAAAGGCAACACAACCAACTAAACAAAGAGAGAGCAAAAGGACCACCATCCAACCCTACATTCAAAGTATCACGAAACAAATAGGAAGAATTAAAAAAAAACACAACATACAAAACATATTTAAACTACAGTTGAGTCTCACATATTTCTGTATCTCTTATTTTCTGTCACCTTCATTTCCCGTCGGCTGTAGACGGTTTTATAAAATTTTAGAAATTTTCAAAATTATTGGTAATTCAGAAATTTTTCAAAAAATTCATCAATTATTATAAAAATTCAAAAACTATTCAAAATCTCTCGACTCTTGAGATTCCTCATTTTTTCAAACGTATAAAATTTTTGAATGCTTGAAAAGAAAAAGAATGTTTCAAAGTTTCTCGATTTTTGAACATTTTTAATTTTTTGGTAATTCCTGAATTACCAAAATCTTGGTAATTTTAGAAATTCGAAAAGATGCTTAAAATGTTATAAAATTTTAAAAATAATACAAATGTGTGAAATCTTACAAGTTTGAAGATTTTAAAACATTTTAAACTTGAAATTATGAAAAATCGACGTATTTCGGAAATATTATTTTTATAACAATGTGAATTCAGAAAATTTTCTAAAATTCTTCAAATTTGAATAAATTAGAAATTTGGACAATTTTTAAAGCTTTCCATTTAATGAATCAAGGAGGTTTGTAAAATTTATTTTTATCTCTGTTTAAAAGAAGCGCATGATGAACCTGAATGTGCATCATTAGTTAATATATTGATCCATATTGATACAATATTAATCCATTGAAATGATAAGGTTTTGAAAAATTCTTATTTTCTTAACTTTTTATTGTTTTAATAGTTGAAAATCTGCCAGCTACTTTGGCACAGTCTTATCGCGCTCTGCGTACGCCGCTCGCGAATTTCAACGTGTCCTATCAAAAAATGAGTAAGAAGAATTTTATGGATTTGAAGAATTTAAAGAAATGTTTTTTTCTGATATATAGGTTGTACAATGTTAACTTAACCCCATCAGAATTTCTTTGGCATAATTAAGTCGTTTTTTCAATTCGAGGTTTTTTAAATAATCAGGACTTTCACTTACTTCAGTCAACTAAAATTCACTTAGTACAAGTGAAATTTTATTAGAACATGAGTGTTCCATTTCCTCTGCTTTGTTATTGGTCAAAAATTTAACTTTTCTGTTAAAAATTCGCCCTTTTGAATCAAAAATGTATGTTTCATGGTAGACAAGTAATCTTTTTTGTTTAAGTATATGTTCATGAGGATTAGGAATAATAATTATATTGATATATAATAAGATAAACGAATGCATAGATAAGGCAATTTGGGAGGCGCTTAGAAGCAATAGAGATATGGAGGGCGGGTGGACTATGTAACGGGATAGCATTTTCGAATCTGCGACCGAAGTGTGAGGTACGGCGGTTGTAGGAAGAAAGTCTGGTGAAATGATAAAATTGAGGCAGCCCGACAAGAAAAGAAAGAGGCGTGCAAGCGAGCGTTGAACATCACAGGTCTTGGCGATAAGGAGAGAAATAGGCTGAAAAATGATTACAGACACAAAAATAGGAAAGTTAAACAACTAGACAAAACAAGTAAGATAAAATCAGAACAGAAGAAGAAAATAAAGCACAAAACGACTTTAAAAGAACCATGAAACTATTATTTGAAGAATTGAAGGAAAGTAAGAGTATAGAGTTTGTCGGCTTGAGAAAAAGCAATTGCGAAATGCTATATGATGTAGAAGGAATAGTAGAGGCTTTGAAAGACATATTTGAAGAATGATTATGATGTGAAGTTATAGGACAACAGAGCTGCGATATAGAACATAATGCATCAGAAAACCCAATTAAGAAAGTCCGTCTAACTGAGGTTAGAAAAATAATTAAAAACTTACAAAACGTTAAGGCTGCTAGTGTAGACAGTATTAGCGCTAAAATGATTAAATACGGTGGCGAGTAAATTCCTCACGGGTTGTACGAATTGATAAATGTATGTATCGAGAGATAAGAATATATTCGTTAAAGTCAAAGAAGCTTTGACGAAAGAGAATTCACAATCACCAAATTACAGCTGTCGATGATTTGACCTTTATTCTGAAAAGGTCTGCGCACAAATGTGGGGGGGGGGGATTGGCAGTGATTCGTGAATTGATTTGCACCAAATTTTAATAATTTATAGAAAAGAACAGTTTTGCGTTTAATTTAATGGAATATCATGAATGAGTTGTTATTTTATAATCAAAATTCATAAATAATTATCCATAGCAGGTAGTTATGTTGTAATTAATCGAGTTTTTTCTACTGAATCGGCCAAAAATTATACGGACATGACACAAAATTATCAGATTCATTCATACATTAACAACTAATGATTTTTTAAACAAAGTTAGTTAACAAATGCATTGTCTGACCATTTTTAGATGTAAAAGCTTGGTGTTTTCAACATAATGAAGTGTAAATAACTAAGTTCTAAACTTTTAGAGACATTTTATGACAATCAACAATTTTCATTGTTAAAAAAACATTGTTTTTTCATCAAAATCGAGAACGATCCACAATTGTTATTGTCATTGATGATTTGATAGAAAATTTTTTGTCCTCTTGTACATTTTTAAACAAAAACTTCCACTTTTCTTGTAAAAAATATAGACCATTACTTAGACATAACTAGGGACAAGAGGTTGCCTACAGGATTATTTATAACAATAGCATCATTTGATCTTCATTAAAGTTTCTGATCAAAGTTTGAAAATTAGTTACTAACAATTGGTCAAGATGAAAAAAAAAACAAGTTTTTACTATAAGAAGTAGCCGAAAAATGCATTTGTTAAATAATTTTGTTTGAACAATTATCAATTGTAATCGAACGATAGCACGGAGCCTTTACTAAAAACCAGTCTGCTCATACCCCAAAGAAACGCAATTTAATTCTCAAAAAATACCTAAGATGATAAAAGTTTTTTTGAACAACTGTTTTTATCAACAAAAATTATTGATTGTCATATAAGCTCCCTGAAAGTGTAGAAATTTGTTATTTACACTTCATGAAGTTGAGAAAAGAACAAGCTTTTGCCTTCAAAAATAGCCTGACAATGCATTTATGAAACAAATATTTGTTTCTAGAATTTGTTTATAACATGGCAATTTACTTATCATATTTAATGGAATAAATTAAAACACTGTTTTTGTCTATAAATTGTTTAAATTTAGTGCAAATTAATTCACGCATCACTGCCAATCCGCATGAATTCATTTTCACTAACTCATTTGTATATAACTAATTCAATAATTTTTTTAACAGTTCCTAAACTATTAAACAACTCATAGGGATAGTATCTGCATCGATTCTAGGTATTTTAGATTGAATCCAAGTAATTTTCAAAAACCTATACTCTTCTCAAAGAAGAATTTTTCTCTTTATGTTTGTTAATAAATAATACAAAAAATAAATGTACTCAAAATTGGTCATGATCAATTAATGCGGAATTTTATGAGCTTTAGTTTAGAAAAAAGCGGTTTAGGATTCAACCGCTTTGTAGAAAATGTATGTATTTCGTTGAGAATTTGACTTTTTTGGTAGAGATTATTCTATTTGATGAAAAACTCATTTTTTTGTTTGGAAAATTCACTATTCATTTGAAAATTTACCTTTTTTGGTTAAAAACGTATCTATTTTGTAAAAAGTAAAACCAAGTTATTACAATTTTATTTTATTTATAGGAATCATCTCTTTGGTTCAGAATATAATAATTCACGTCTTCTGTTAAGAATTCGTCCTTTTGAGTAGCAAATTTGATTATTTTGTTGAAAATTTAACTATGTATGTTCTGACGAAGTTTCATTTAAATTTTACAATTAATTAATGTGTGAGAGCAAAAAATTAATTTTTAACCAGAAAAAAAATTTTGCTTGTTCTTCAACTATACTTTTTAACCTAATGAAACATTTGTATGGCATGCTCATGCATTAGAATCAAAGCTTGAAGTTTAATGAACAATATTTATTGATACAATGGAATATGAGAGATGAAAAAAAGGTCAATAATTCAAACTTCTGTGATTTTTGTAAAATAATCATGGTTGGAACTATTATTTACTCAATACACTGATTTCAATTGTGAGTATACTAATGAAAAATTATAATTATCGAGAATTGAGTTTTTATTCATGCACAGGAGCAATACCAGAAACGATTATCTATTGATGGATAGAGGTGTCAAAATCGTACCCTCGACCAAGTCTAAAAAAAATGTTTAATACAGCCAATTGATTGATTTCGTGATATTTTTTTCTATAAGAATACTCAATTGAATATGTAAGCTTCATTTGAAAACGATAACCTTACTTCATTTTTGGAAAATGATGCAGTTAAAACGCTGTTGAATTTTTTGCTATCCACTGTAGAATGGTTTCCCCTACATTATTTTTATTTTACGGAGTTTCTTATCTCAAAATTCGTAATGACCAGTCCAATATTTTTCATAAGCTTGGCTACACATCCTGAATTTTTGAGACGACTAGTCCACCCCCTCTTCTAACTCCCTAATTTTTCGGGACGACCACACACACACAGCCTTTATTTTATTATGAATTTAGGCAATTTTTTGAAATTCATGGTATATCTCTTATTAACCAACAGTTTGTTAACTTTATAAATTTTTTATGAAATTTCAATAATTTTATAAAACTTTTATGTAATTATACCCCAGGTCAGCCGCGATATTTACCTCGCGCTACGCAATCGGCTTTTGTACTTCCCCCACATTTTTCCACAGACCTTTCAACATTAAATGTTAAAGCATAGACAACTGTGATTTTGTGATAGTGAATTCTCTTTTGTTAAAGCTCCTTCGGCTTTAACGTACAAATTCTCGCCATGATTACTTTAATATTGATTCTTTATTTTGTATTGAATTTTATTTTTAGCTACCCTGAAAATATATATCATTTCAATATATGTATATTATTACAATTCATAATATGCATTGGTATTAAAGCAGACGTATTTTGATTCTCTTGTTTTGAAATTTTAAAGTGGTTCTAAGAAAATGTGTAGATACAATTAAGGCGAAAATTTCTGTAAAATAAATAGTTAGTGTAACTAGCATCGTTGTTACAAAAAGATTAATGTTTTATTTTTAATGTATACTCATAACAAAAGTTTATAACAAATTTTCAGATATTTTTTGGTTGAACAAATTTCGTTTATGCACTTTGTTCGTCTTTCATGTCGTCTTTCCAACAATTTAATTGCTTTACTTTTAGTCTCATTCCTTACTTTTAAAATAAAATCTGCTCGTTTTATCATAAAATGGTGAATAACCAATTGGTAGATCATCCTTGGGAGAACAACTTTCGTCGATCAATTTTTTTTCGTACCTTGTATCATTTTTCAAAAAAAAAATCTTTTTTATTTATAATATTATTTTTTATCATTAAAACAAAAACTGTGCAATCCATGAAAAATGAATAATAACAAATTTATTAAGGGTGTGCAAAAAGATCGAAACTTCGAGTCGATTCGAGCCGACTTTTCTCGAGTCGAGTAGAGTCGAGCTCGAGCATGCTCGAAATTTTCGAGCTACTCGACAGTCTCGAGAACTTGAACGGCTTTAAGTACTCAAAAGTTTCGAGTACTCGAACAGTTTCGAGCTACTCGACAGTTTAATGTTCTCGTAAGTTGCGGGTTCTCGAAAGTTTCGAGTTCTCAAAGACATTCGAGTACTCGAAAGTTTCGAGCTGCTCGAAAGTTTCGGGCTCTCGAAGCTTTTGAAATTAACAAGAATTTCTTCAAAACCGGTACAAGGGGTTTTTTTGAATTGCTAACAGTGATTTTAGAATCAAAAGTAAAAATTCGAGATTTTTTATCCAAAACGGCGACTAAATTTTTGAGAATTTTAATGAATTGACAGATGAAAAATGTAATAA
>JAABKJ010001608.1:0-30183 GCA_011634705.1 Andricus grossulariae
TTTTACAGAATTCTGCTTATTTACTATGTGCCACACCGATCGAATTATTTCCATCGTCGCAGGATGTAAATTTACACAAACTTTTTTTACGGTGTACAAACAAATTTTAGGTGACATTTATCATGGATATTATTGTTTTTTCAAATACCTGGGCCAATCTCATATCTATGGTGCATAATCAAAAATAGACAGCAACAAGGAGCCGAATTATTTCTAGATGCCCTCATCTAAATCATTTTTTATTTTCATAATATAAAGAAACAAAGCACTGTTACATTCTTGGAGCATTCTGTTGCAGATCGAATTGCTACCTTCAGATTCAGAGTGATCACACTAAATTCAAAGGTATCATTTCTGATCCGAAGTCGGATCAGAATGTTGAAAATAAGTGATCAATAAGTCGGTTCGAACAATATATTTGACAATGACCAAAACAAGTAGTAAGTATCCTTTCGAAGGCTTTGTTTAACTATCGAATCAGCAAAACAGTTACACTCGTTTCTGAATCAATTTACGAAGTTTCAGTGGCTTGTTATACTCGCGTTCTATCGTTGCAGAGTCCATTTGAAATTAACTTTTGAGCACTGTGACACGGTATTTGCATGGCTTTTGCACATCAAAGTGCACGACGCTGGAAGTAAATTGCGAATTGCGCAACGGTCGTTTGCAATGAAACAACAAAATATCCTAATATCAAGTAGGGTTTCTTAAATTACGAAATCTAACTGTCTAGGCAATTTGGAAATGTTAAAGTAGAATATCGTGTTATATAATCACCAATTTAAAGCCATATTAATACCCAGATTGAAAATGAAATCACAACATCCTATTTTCAGAGTCACACGATGGATAACAGATAAAATACAAGACGTACTCTATAAATTTTAACTGATTCAAACGTAAAGAGTAAATTACAGAATAAGATTACAGAATTGCATGCGACGTCAAATGATTTTCAGTTCATTAAAATTATTATACGAAAAAATTCTATAAAATTTAATCTTCTATTTACGCTTTTTATATATAGAGGATAACAAAATAATTAACATTCAAGGTTCTCATGAAAAATTCAAGGATTTCCAGGTTATCAAGGCTTTCCAGGTCGCTAGGCACCTTGGAACTATTTCAAATAATTAATTTTTTCTCAAATCCTAATAATTTTGTAATAAAACCATTTAAAAATGAATGACTTTGAATGTAAATTATTCAAAATATAAAATGTTTAATTTGAAACGTATACAGAAATGTAAACTATATTGGAAGCTTTTAATATATTGGAAGTGTCTACACGGAGAAAAATGGATGTTTAAACGTAGATGTTCAAAGGGTAAGATTGTACCGCCTAACATGCGGATATTCAGGCCAAACATCTACTATCTTTTTCAGATGTTAGACGTAAACATATATTTATGTTAAACTGAAACACATTCAGATGTTAAAATCGTCCGAGCGCATGCGCATCGCGCATTGCAATTTCACGACTATATATAACGGGTATATAATTTCGATATTACAATTATGGAATATTACTATTTTTGAACTTTTTCAAAGAATCAAAATTAGCTATCCTTAATTAAAATTGGATAATGACTTTTGTCTATCTACACGACGGAACAATGTTCTTAAGTTTGAGGTTATATTGACTCGAACACATTTGACCATTTGATAAAATGTTTTATAGTAATAATGATTTTTAATAATGATTTATAGTAAAGTCCTAAAATAGATAGAATTTTAAATGCAGAATGCAGATCATTTGTTCTCGGCTGACCTACCGCGTTTTTATTTTTTATTTTTTATTACAAATATTAAACATAACCTCAACTTGACTGAATGTATCATTTGATCGACATTTCATATACCCTTCATCTGTTTTTCGTTCATTTACGAACATTCAAGTTTAGTTTTAAATTCACAAATAAGTTATCAATGAATTCCTTAAATCCTCAGAAATAAGTAAATTCCTCAAATATTTACAGCCGTTACTTGACATAACTATACATGTAATATATCGAATATTTCAGTTGAACATTTTGGATGTTACAGAGTAACATCTCACTTCTTAATATCTACAGATACTAACTTTGAGCATCTAGATTGCTGTCCTATAGTTAAACATAGAATATGTTAACCCTGAAGATGTAGATGTTACGTTTAAACATCCATTTTTCTCCGTGTAAAGATATACTATTTGATGCTAAAAACATAAAAAGATGAATGAAAAAGTATCTTTCAAAATCAAGATTTAAAAGTCTCTGACTGTAAATATAATTGCAAAGCAAATATTAACTAATTTATGTACATCGACTGCAGAAAATACGTAATATTTACCCGCCGAAAAAAAAACCTGTATCTCTCGGCATATTTTCAGTTAACTGTGAGTGGCTTACTTATCGACATTTATAATTGATCCGTTATTAACGTAGTGATGAACCTTCCGCAAAATTTAAATTAAACAAGATTGACTGTCCGAGCGTTAAGCGAAAAGTACGAAATAACGAGAGTGTCGGTGTAACAACTGTAACTCTATAGCCCAATCGATGATGTGCAACGCTACGTGCGCTGCTGTGGTTTCCTCTTTGGGCAAGTATCAATGGACATTGATGTTTCCTCTTTGCATATCGACCTCAAATCTATATAGAAACAAGTATAACCTACACTAGTGAGTACTTCATCTCTTTTCTTATTCACTATTTCTAAAAACTTAGACCGTAATATAAATTTTTAAAGAGGTGTCTACGTGTTATAAATATCTTCAAATCTAACAACCCTGCTTTCACGGAAAAAAACTCTGTTAAACTTACAGGATTTTCAATTAAAATAGGGATAGCATAGCTTTTCTGTAAACCTTACTGAGTTTTCTGCAGAGTTTACAGAATTTTCAGTCACTTTACAAGTTGCAATCAGATAATGATTTATTTTGTAGTCAAAATATGTTTGGTCAATTGAATTAATCAAAATTTTACCAACTTTAATTGAAAAATACACCAATTACGATGAATGAGGATTGAAAAAAGTACATCATAAATTTTGCATCACCTCTGCTATATTATAATAAACGCAGTAGAATGAAAAGTAAATAAATACTATATTGTCAGTAAATAATGTCTGTATTTAAAATATATCATATAAAAAGCATAATTTGAAGACATAAATGTTTACAATAGGAACTGAAAGTATTAGTTTTGATAGTAAGATCCAGAAGCTCCATTATGACCTTCATAATGTGGAGGATGAGGAGGTTGGTTATAAAATTGTTGAGACTCATGGTAAGCTGCATTCGCTGGTGAATGTAGAAGAAGCTCAGGATGTTGGCCAGAAAATTTTTGTTGATGAGAATGGTAAGCCTCATACGCTAGTGGACTTTGGGGAATAGTGGATAGATGATTATTTTGAAAATTTAAATTTCCATTAACAGGCCTTAATATAGGATAACCATGCAATATAGAAGATTCAGGAATATTGTGGTTTGGATCAATAATAGGCTTCCCTTCGAGCACTTGAGTCCCATGGAGCATTATTAGTCGATTATTATCTAGGGAATTATGATGATTTTGTTGAAAACTATGGCTATCTTGATGATTCACAAGTTGGTCGAAATTTTGATCTCTAGAGACCTCGTAACGTTTAGTGTGCTCATTAAAAAATTCAACGTGGCCATTCGGTGTACGTCTCATCATCATTGGCTGTGTCTGCTGGAAGTTCATCATACCTGATGATATTTCTGTCAATAGACAAAAGATATTTATGAATTTGCAATGTTAATGAATAAAATAGCTCGTGATCGGTCATTTCGACTACTCCTATATGAAGAAGTAGAGATTCATCATGACTGTCAACAAAAAAAATCCAGACAAAGTACTTAATACTCTCTATTGTACAGACTGCCTATAGGCATTTTATATAATGCCCAGAAGAGACCAGGCAAAGTTTGTAATAAATATTCATTTGAAAAATGTATCATTTTTTAAACTTTTATTACTTTGGTGATTTTAAAGATATTAATTTTTGTTAATTATTCATAATAAGACGCAGTTTTTACCAAAATACTTTTTGAACAAATTTTTGATGAATATTTCGATTTTTTAAAACAAATGATTAAATTTAATTTTTGAAAAAATCTAATTTTGATTTTCTTTAAAATGTTATTAATAGCGAATTCGGTTATCCTGCACTGGTGCACGCCAGAACACTCCGACCTGCTCCTTCTTACTTCTTCTCACAATGCATTGGAATTTTTTTTTAATTTTAATTTTTTCGCATATGAATCAAAACTTATTTTTTAAATATCACCCCAGACGTCTATTTTATAGGGTCCCAAAAAATCCCATAAGTGAAAAATTGGGTTTGTCGAGTTTTTGGCGCTAATAATGATTCTTTTTGCGGTTTTTTTTAATACAAATTGTTTATAATATATAAAATATTACTTTCTATTGATAATTAGATGTTTATACAAATAATTGAAACAATTTATTATTATTTTTAGGAATTTTCACTTAGAATAGAATTCAGAAGTCGCGGTTTCCGAATTGTTCAACTTATTTTCAACTTTTCAATTGAAGTGAGGTAATAATTAATTCAAGTTGACAAAAATAATTCTTTAAACAATTTAGTATTATTTTTAATAATATTTCATTTCGTCCACTTTTCAATTAGTGTGAGGTAATAATGAATGCAATTCGACAACCTAATGCTTTAAACAAATCATTATTGTTTATAATAATCTTCTCCCATATTAATGCTAGATAGTTGTGGTTTTTTCAGAAATTTTTAACTGATAGTCCACTTTGTACTAAGAGTGAGATAATAATTAATGCCAATACAGTGAAAAGTGAAAAAATTAAAAAATTTCAGAAAAACCACAACTATCAAGCATTAATAAAGAAAATAGTTATAAACAATAATAATTTGTTCAAACAATTACGTTTGTTAAATTGCATTCATTATTACCTCAAACTAATTGAAAAGTAGAAGAAAAATGAAAAATTATAGAAAAAAACTGCAACTTTCTAGCATAATTCTAAGAGAATATTGTGATAAATAATAATAAATTGTTTAAACGATTATTTATGTTAAATCTAATTCATTATAGGTTGACCCTAACTGAAAAGTTGATAATAAGTTGAAAACTCCGGAAAAACCCGCGACTTTCTAACTCTATGTTAGAGCAAATGTGCTAAAACAATAATAAATTCTTTAAATAATGTATATAAACATCTGATTATCAATAGAAAGTAGTATTATAAAATTTTTTACATATGTATAAGATTTTTTTGGGACCCTTCAAAGTATACTTAAAAAATAAGTTTTGATTCGTATTTTATGGCTAATTGAGAAGAAAAATGTTGAATTTAAGCTCGATTCACCTAATATTAATGAATCTGAATAAAATGTACAAAAATGTCTTTTTTTTCTTATGGGAAATCCGTGTTGAAACTTCATGATTTGACATGGAATTGCTCATTTCATAAATTGCCCAGGCATTGTAAGTAATGTCAGACCGAACTCAGATAATAAATATGTGTTATTCCAATGACAATTTAGTTAAATTTCCACTTTAATCTAAATTATTTTCAAATTGGTATGTAATTAAACTCCAAGCTGTCATACAAATCCGAGGTCAAACAAGACTTTTCCAGACGTTCTCCGATCACTTTGTCGAGACGTACAGGTATATATTTGAACGACCCTATTCTTGCACTGATTCAAGACCTGTTTTTATAAATCTGAAAATCTTAAAAAATTGCACTCCTGAAAATTACAAAAAAATCAACTTTATTGTTAAATAAAAAATGGATGAAATAAATTTTTTTTAATCGCCTGTCACGAATCTCTTTAAAATGTAATACGCTTTTATTTTTTTTTAAACGTCAAAATTTGATGTAAAAAATAAAGTTCAGTGTCAATAAAAGTATCATTCCAGTATACCATGTTGTAATAAATAGCTAGTAAGCGTGTGTATAATTCTATAAGTCTTCGTCAATTTATCATGCCCTTCTTTAACTGCATCGTTATATTCAAATCAAGATTATATACTATACCTGTCTCGTGCCGGGCATTGTATATAATGCTTAGGATTTATATAGAATGCCTAGGCAATGTATATAATAAGTATTCGATTACATACTTTGCCTGAAATGGCCAGGCATTATATGTAATGCCTGGATTATATACTGTACCTTTAACATATATACAAACTTCTATTTACTTGCCATAGAGGGCACGAGTTACGTTTTTTATAGCCAGACATGACGAATCACTACTTTATCATTAAGAGCAGTCGATTAATGGAAATTCTAGGAAATTAAACTTTATATAAAATATCTAACACTAAAAGCTGACAAGAAAACACTACATTTTATATTTTATGGGTACACAAAACTCTTGATATTTGACACAAATATTCTAGGCGTTAACAAAGAATCGACATTTGCAACGTATTAAAATAATAATATTATTGTTAAATTATACTTACCAATATAATTGAAGAAAAGCATTAGGATGAATACAAAAGCGCCAAAAAGGGGCCACATTTTCTTTTTAGGTGGATAAAACTGAAATTTAGAATTTCGTAGAGGGCAATCGATGATTTTTCAGAAATCCGCTCGCTAAAACTCGTATGTATACTAGCTGTTCAAGGTACATATGATGAGAACGAAGTGTAAAAATAGGTTCAGATAACAACACTTAATATATTTGTTTCTCCACCAAAGTGATATTTGTGGTGATACTTTTATAAAAATGTAAATAATATCACTTTTCGGTACTTTTGATAATGCTCCTTAGAGTCTCGGAACTATCAGTTCATCCAATAATTTAAATTACGAGTAAATATTTTTTGAGTATTTCTTAACATTATCAGGAGTAAATCATTACATATCTCACACGGATGAAAAAAAGGAGATGTGAAATTATTTCGCGAGAATGGGGGGGATCTCTGAACGTCGCTATAATTATATATCTCCTTTTTGCATCTAGCGCCTCAATAAATTGTAGTTTGTAGTTAATTTGCGATTCCTTTTTTTTTCGAGTTGCGATTAAAAAACAAAAATTTTAACTGACTTATTTTTTAAGCACATTTGTTGTCAAAACTTTTCTATGCATGTTTCAATGAGACAAAGTCGTTGAAGCTTTTGACATCGTTGCTTTGCACGCTGACAAAACCGAATTTCCAAAAGTTCGACTTTTAATAGCAAGATACGAAATACGGAAACCGAAGATGCACTTTTATGAACATCTCTCATTAACTCTTGTCGAAAAAGCTTTTGATAACAGCCGACATTTATGTTGTCGAAAGTTTCCATATTTGCCTTTTCTCGTGTCAAAAGTACAGTATGACAAGCGTACGGTGTCCATCTGATTTCCACTCCTTTTCTCATAGGAACATGCAACAAGTTCCAACATTTCAAATTAAATTTTCATATTCCTTGAAATTAAATCGTCGTTTTCGCAGATGTGGTGTGATTAGATTAAATTCACAAAACAAAATGTTCCTATTGTGGACACCACGTGTGCGTGATTACACCATGGAAACTTTCGCCGTTTGCTTTCGTGACTAAAGCCCATAAATCACGAAAGTGTCGGTGTTTATTTCTATTTACTCTCTGCTCTCAAGGTTTTGCAGTGCTTCCTTTACCCCGGAAGAAAACTCCAAAAGCGAATTATACGAGAATAGTTTTCGTTAATTAAAAATTAGTGTGTAAAAACTAGTAATGGGATTTCACGAATGAAGAAAACATTAAACTATTGTATCAGTCTACTGGCATAACATTCACTCAATTATTTATAAATTGGTAGCAAATAATTTTCACAAAAATACAGTCACAGCTTTTTTCAGACAACAGTAGATTGACTCATTAGATAAATCATATATAAACAGCTATAAATTATCATATTAATGCAATAATAGAAAGACATTTACTCAAATTAAGCATGCACGCAATGCACCGAAATAATAGTGTAAACGTGTTGAGTGTAATACCACCAATTCAACGTACATTGGCAATACATTTATCATACAAAACACGCTAATATATTGACAAAGAGAAAATAATAAAGAGTAACTAAAAATAAATTAACCACGAGAACTGAAGAAGAATAAGATTAATATAAATAAATTTTAAAAAAGAGACAAATAAAACATATTTAATCATTTAATAATATAACAACGATTTTTAGCCGCTTCCTAAAACATTTTCATAAGTACTTTCTTCTCGGAATCCATAGGAAAGTTTATATAAAGTAATATCCACTGGATTGACTTTCAGGGGAATGTTGCAATTTGATACCCACTTTCACTCCACCCTTCTGGAAAACCACCATCTTAGTGGTTGGATTGAAATTTAATCTGCACTCCCGAGAATATACGAAGTTGTTCACAGAATATAATTTTTTTTAATGTATAATATTCTGTATTGGCAAAGAGTATATCGAGATTTTATTTAGCATTCCATTATAATAAATCCCATTTATTTTCCAAAACTGATCCTTCGAACCAGATTGATAAGTGATACTGATCAAATTAGACAAAAAACTAACGAGTGAACATCTAACTACAGGCCTATCTCCTTTAAATATCGAGTGGTATTCAATCTAAGTTCTGTATTTACCACTGAAAGAAGAATGCAAAATATATACTACTAACACCTCAAAATAAAAGTATAGCCTTTACAAATGAAAAACTCTTTTCATGATTAGATTGACTTCTAGCCAACTTCTAATATTTCCAGGCAGAAAAAAATGTCCTGACCAGAAAATATGAAAACATGAATAGTAGAAATATAAAACTATAAGTTTCTATTTTATCATTTCTTGATATGTATAAATGATATATGCTCAACGTTTTTACTTCAAAAGAAGAAGAACTCAATTGCTTAATTTATAAAAGTAATTATCATTCTAGAACCATTCAAGAAGTTGAACAGAAACTTGCGAAAAATTCAAGCCTCAAAAATTTTCCGACAGGAAAATATAGGGAAAATAGGGATAATTTTTAGAAAAATAGGTAACCTTAAGCAGATAAAACAAAGTTATTAAAAGCTTAAATTTAGTTCATTGTATGCACTAAAAACATGCATTAGCTCTGTGATTTTTCCCCAAAACTTTCTATTTATATACCATCACTATTCTTGAAAATTGTTATTCTATTTAATTTTTAAAACTCAAGTTTGAATTTAGAACTTTAAGGGCTTGAATTTGTGTGCCTTCAGATTCTAATTTCTACCAAAAACTTGTACAATAGGATATTATAGAAAGAACAAAGAAACATAGAAAAAACAAAGAAAATAGGGATCTACTGACTCATCTATCTAAGCTGAAAAATGCATTCCTAAATACGTGCAAAGAACTTACACAATGATGTCCACAATAACAACATGTGACTGGGTAAAAACTCCACTAGCTGATATTGACCTTCCTAACACAAGGACCTGTCTTTACAGACAGAAACACAAGTTTTCAACGTCGAAAACGACTTGTTAGAATGTTAGACAACGGAAGCACCAAAACTTGTTTGTTTGGAAACAAAGAAAACTTTCACTGAAGATGCACTGAGATAAAAACGATGAAAAAGAAAGTTCGATTTTTCAAAATATGCTACTTCTGATGATATGAGCAAAGGATATTAAGAAATATGACTATGATAGCGGTGATATGTTAGTTGGATATGTGAATGCGAGAAGGCGGATACGCCGAGTCGATGAACGTATTTCGCGCGAAATGGAGCCTCCGATCCCCGAGGGTTAGATAGATTCTACCCCATGCAAGTCCGGGGGTGTACTGTTTTACCCCTCGCCCCTTGATGCGAGAAACCCGGGAGCACATCAGGAAGAAAGAGAAAGAGATATAGAGAAAGAGAAAGGGAGAGGGAGCGCAAGCGCTCTTCTGGCCCGCCACCGTCAACCCCCTTACTCCGCGGTCAATGTCACCGACATCCCTGAATACTGGCTCTACTCCAGTTCAGATAACGTCACGCCAGTAGCCCCACTAGGGACATTGGTCTTCTCTACTTCTTTTCCAAACCTTCAGCCCCTTCTGCCACCAACCACTTGCCACCATCCTATCTCATCCCGTACCCTTACTCTCCAAGATAGTTAACCTTGAACGTTGCACAGAACCATCAACTTTCAAGGTACTTTTTTTTTTAAATAGAACGAAAAATTAATTATGAGAATCGCGTATGAAAGTGGAAGCAATTTCAAAACTTGTTTGGTAAAACTAACGCGGATTATTCAACAGTGATGTCATTCATTCAGAGTCAATAATCCGAGGATTGGTTTTATGCAACTCTTTATTCTCTTCTATACGTTAACATTTTCATTTCCATTCCTTTCCTAATATGTAATGCATCCTATGTACTAAGGATTTGGATCATCTCCTTGCACCTTTACTTCTATATTAATTTCTTCTTTATCTTCATTGATGGGATGCTCTGTCTATATAGGTCAAATAACAATGATAACATGTAACGTCTTTCAAACATTCCCAGAAATGTATATATAACTTGCATACAATTGGTACTGCAGATTTAACCAGAAGTCAAATAAGCTTTAGTATTTCATTAAGGTGATTAGCATATCACGATATTCATTTTCCAATTTGATGCATTAAGATTTAAGCACAATTCTTTAACATTTAACGCTCATTTAACAATTCTATATATTTATACAGAAGCAAATCTCCGCTTCCGATGCTAGAAAATGTATAGAGCAAGTCTGGTAAATTTACCAAAGGATCACAACTCCTATTACTAATTTAAAACAATTTTTCATTAAAGACACTGAAGAATTTATAGAGGAATCCTTAGCAGAATGGTTGCTGGGAAAATTAATAGTTTCGTTTTTATGCATAAAAGTATGTATTTTTCTTTTTTGTCTAGTCAACTTATCGGAAATATGTACCAATGTGGATTGAACTATAAAAGTAAATCCTTTCTCGTAAAGCCTTATTCTGCGCAGGAAAGAATATTTGGAAATTTCTAGAAATGATTCGTACCGCATCCGGAACTTTTTTTAAGAAAGTGAAGGCTTTATCTCCAATTGTTTCGCCATTATAGATATTCTTTTTTACACTCAAATAAAGGCTATAAGCAATGAGAACTAGCATTAGGAACTACTTTTCTAATTGACTCGTAAAGTTTATCCATCAAAATAGCAAAAATATTTGAATCCTCTCTCCGTAAATGAAATTTTGTCAAGTGTCGTAAGAAAATGTATCAGCTTCAAAACTGTTACTAAATCGGTACCCTGGAAACGTAAACAGTCAGGGCCACCTGAACTTTGGAATGCATAATATTACGCAATATACTCGACTGAGTACTCGCGTACTGCGGCCCTTCCGAGGCGAGAGTCGAAATCGTCTCTCGACCTGCCCGCTGAGAAACTAAGTGGGCCAGCAGTTCTAGGAATTACAAAACCGGAAAGACTTCTATGGAACCTCGAGTGTAATTATTTCCCTTATAGTTAAGCAAGAACTAAACTCAAAAGAACGGAACCAAAGGCGATGGATTAATGTCTGTGTTTAGAAAATTTTCAAATAATCTTTAAAAACACAATCTCTAACAAAGTAATCTTGTGTAACAGAATTCCACAACAAGTCTTAAAAACTGATGTTTGGAAACATACCTTTCTCGTTTCAAAACTTTTTCGCCAACTCTGTTACACAAGATGACTTTATTAAAGATTATGTTTTAAAATATTATTTCAAAATTTACTAAACAGAGACATTAAGCCATAGAATTATAATAATTAACATGTCAATGCGTACCGAATAAATCCAGCTATACGTACCGAAACTTCGGTACAAATAGCCCCTTTTCCAGTTCCCCTTATTTGTACCGAAAAAATCCAGCTATTTCTACCGCAATTTCGGTACACGTATCTACAGCCTTTTATAAACGCAAAAATATTAGTTTCTTCTAGAAATTGAATATCTGGATGTTGTCTTGTTATCTGGAAGTACAAATGAAGAAAATATCTTTAAAAAAAAATCTTTAATAAAGTTATCTTGTGTAACCGAATTGCACAAAAAGTCTTAAAAACTGATATTTGGAAACATAATTTTCTCGTTTTAAGACTTTATGTGCAATTCTGTTACACAAGAAGACTTGGTCAAAGATTACGGTTTTAAAGATATTTTCTTCATCTGTACTTCCAGGTAACAAGACAACAAGGAGATATTCCAGTTCTGGGGAAACTACTATTTTCGCGTTTAAAAAATGTTGACATTTTAATTCTTCTTTTAGTATATCAGGAACCCAGGAGAATGTTTTGATAGGCATATTATGCTGAAAAAAATCATGCTGCATGGAAATCCCTAACTATTAGCAAAAATATTATAATTGTCAATTACCTATAGACATCAAAGACACAAATACAAAAATTTGTTTTAATTTTTTTCTTATACCTCTAATAGATGTACTCAACGATATGGTACGAATAACTTTTGATTCAGTCGTTAGTACGAATAAGAAATTCATTTAAAAAATACCATTTTTTGACTTATTTCATGTTTTTAACTTAAGTATTTTTGAGGCAGCACTGAGAATCATCTGATCTAGTGCCTCTAAAAAAAAGTATTTTTTGGACCAACCTAATACCACTTTAATTGAATATGAACTCATTGTTTAAAATACAATTCATATTGAACAATAGAATAGAAAATATTTGGACTTTGTTGTAGAGGATCAAGATACATACTTCACAAAGCGGTTTTTGGTAGTCCGGTGGATAATGTGAGCAATTATCTATGTCGTGTCATAAACAGAGACATTTTCTTTTATGCAGTTGGCACCCCAAGAAATGTTTTTAAGATGGGAGGCAATCGAGATAATGGACTTATTTATCTAGGCACTATTATTTTAAAAATTTATGTGAACTTGCTATATTTGCTGAACACGAGTGATAAATATGAATCCCTATTCAAATGAGGTCTATATTGATTAAATAAATCAATTTCAGGAAACTGAAATAAGATAGTAATTATAGAAAAGATTCATGATTTATGTGAAAAAAACTCTTATCACATTTTCATGAAAAACTTTTAAAAATGTAAATGAAGAAGCTGGAAGAAGAAGTCGAAGAAGAAGCCGAAGAAGAAGCTGAAGAAGACTTTTTTATTATAACGCTATTTTTTATGATAAAAAAAACTATGCTTCTTATTAAAAAATGGTCTGAATAAAATTTATAGACTTTTTTGAGAGGAACAATTTTTCATGACAATATTTTTTCGTTTATTGTATAGTTTGACCGAAAAAGGGCATTTTTTTATTTTTAATAACGTGCGAATGCCCTCCAGCATCAAAACTTTTTTTGAGAGTTGATACACCTACAAAAATAAATAAAATTGCTTATGACACAATTTGCACAATTCGCTTCGAAAATGTTTACTATCCGCAGGAAAATGTTGTTCTTTCGTGTTAAAACTCTAAAAAGCGTGTCAAATTCTTAAAAATTAATTTATTTTAGACGATCTGTACTTTTATATGAAACTTGTAATTTTTTAAAGTTGCAATAAATCAATTAAATTTAACATGTGTTTTGTTATTCATTTACGATCTTAAGTTCTATAATTAACAAAGGCTGTGTCTACAACGGAACACTTCATTCAAAATAAATGTATTGTTCATCACTGCTCGATCTAGCTCCTGGAATATTCAAAATAAATTCTTCAAAATGTTCCTAATATATTACATTTTTTCAAGTTAAGATTTATCAGACTGACTAACTTTTCTAAAAATCAGTCTTTCCGGCTGAGTGCCCTGAGTCCCAAACAATTGAGCAGCTGATCATCAAAGTTGGAACAATTAAGCTAAATCGCTTCTTCCCTGTTTAACATTCATTCATTCAGTGGGTAGTTTCCAGGTCAATTTACGCCAGTGTCAAGTGGAAGTGATCGCGGTCAGTGTGAAGTACTCAGGGTCTATTAGCGATGCCTAAACTGCCCAAGGGTGGTAGCTTGATGGACATCGGACAATATACTTAGCGTCTTTACGACAGCCCTTTAATCCTGACTTTTTTATTTGTGTACTCAGTACTTTTTTCACTATCGCGAAAACAGTTTAAATAAATGTCCATTATTCGAACATATTGATTTCTTTATTTCTACTAGAAAACATCTATTCTACAAAAATATGTTTCTGTATATTCTAAAAATGCAAATTTTAACTTCTGCAGAGATTCTTAGTTTATTATTTTGATTATAGTTATGTTAAGCGTATTACTACTAAAGTTGCACGCAGCACTTTCTCGAGGTAACTTCTTATGTTATGGGAGCTGTGATTACATAATTAAGTATATAGCTTTTGGTACGAACTGCATATTTCATGCGCAGTTCCTACGTTAGGATAGTTCATGCATATATGCAGATAACTGCAAGCAAAGTGTTAGTATCATCCTACAGGATGGATCAATACCAATATATAATTGCAAATGTGGTTATTTCAAACTGAATTTACATTCAGTTTGAGATTCATGTAAGGTAAGATTAAAAATAAATTTTAAATTATAGGCCAGTAATAAATTCTGAAGTAATAAAATGTTGCAAACAAATTACAACTACAGAGCCTTTGAGATTTACTGTATAGTTTAATAGTTTCATAAGAAAGATAAATATTTTAGAATATTTACAGTTACTTATTTTTAATTAGTGAACCCTCTCATCTACATTTATATTGCAATCTAAAAGTAATTTAAACAGCACCGTAAAGATGAATTTCGAGGAAAGTTTCTCTAATAAGATGGCTCGTCGTTTAAGCTTTAATCAAACAGACTGCACGTCTTCATTTTTATTTTTCTTCTATTTTAACAGTCTTCCTCAGTTTCTTACTATACGATTTTAATTGTCATAGTTTGCTGTGCTCATTTTCTGCTTGAATTATTTCTCAAGTATGAAAATTTTTTCTTAAATTTATTATATATAGTCTCTAGACCTTAATGAAATTTTGCTTTGAATTACGAAAGCTGATGAGAAATTAAATTGATGTGTAAAAGCATCTTCTGAAAGATCAAAAGCAACCTTATAGAGTGAAGTAAAATATATGAACTTTCAAGTCAAGAAAGCATTCAACCTGTTAAGAATTACAAACCCTTCAACTAATCTAGTGCTAATTTGGCGAAATAGAAATTGGGTGCTTTTACAGATTGTGATCTTAGCAAAGAAAACCTTGCAATAAAATGCTTAACGAACGGAGGTGAAAGCAGGTGAGAAATCGTGAACTTCCTCGGGACCATTAAATCTCATCTCAACAGTCTTTTTTTCTTAGCCAAGTGAACTGCGGACGAATCCAAGAAAATCCAGAGTAACAAGCGCTAGAGGAAAAACCTCGCCCAACCCAAGCGTTGGAAGATTACCGTGAACACCTCTTAATCTGCCCATTGTGCCCAAAAAAGTATATTAAAATGGGGAAAAAATTGAACCAGTGAGATTTCACTGATGAAATAGCTAGAAATAAGCCATTTGGATAGGTGCATTGCTCGGATCAAGTCGGGTTTTTCCGAACCGACGTAGCTGAGTTCTAATCGAAAAAATCCGACTAGAACCAGGCAGTTCGATAGTCTTCAAAACCGACTTCAAAGAAAAACGCTGGTGTTAAATTTCTTGCAGCTCAAATGGCAATGGTCTCAAAACCAAAAACCTATAATCTTAAATTCTTAGAACTTGAAAGATTTCTTTATTACTTAATAATTTTCCTTCTGAAATATAAATTTTCATTGGAAAAAGCAAAACTTAACCGTAAAACTATTTAGATTTCCTCAGTACATGGCGATTTTTCTGTTGAAATATCCATTTATTTCCATAAAACTCTAGCATATAACCTTAGATTTTTTTAAATTGTACAAGTTCCTCAGCACGTTATGCTTTCTCCTTTAAAATATAAAATTCAGTGGAAACCCCCTAAACATACCCTTAAATTCAGACAACTTTTTAGCTTTCAGCCATTGTGTAAAAAAATGTTGGCTATGAAAATCAACTGATTTGAATAGGACATTTTGAAATGCAAAACTGCAATTGCCTATTTTCTACTTTTATACTTAAAATAACACCTAATACACAACGCATTGAATGGTCGGAATGAATGTTCAATTATCAACTCAGAAACTTTGATAATAATTTAACAATTTTCTTAATTTCTGAGGTTATGGAACGTGAGATCAATCCGAAAATTTAAAACAATTGCATGCAACTTAGTTCAAAGCAAAATTTTCAATAAGAGGTCTTCCACATACTACGTTATTAACTTTGGACTATTTTATATCCCCCCTACCACCCTCTGGCCATTCCTTGTTAAACATATTTTTGTATTTTGAATCAAGAATAATTAAAAATATCAGACTTCACATACCAAAATACTCTCAAAAGTGGGAAAATAATAGGGGAATAAATTCTTTTAAATAACTTTAATGTGGATACTATATTCACTTCAATATGAAATGCTTTAAATTCTTAAGATTTCATGTAAAAATATGTTGCATTTTCAAAAAAATAGTTGAATTTTCACCCAAGAAAATTTTTTCTATCAAAAGGCAACAAATTTTAACCCAAAAAGACGATTTTTCAAAAAAAAACAGTTGAATTTAAAAAAAAAGTAATTTTCAACCTATCAGTTTCATTAACAACCAAATAGTTGAACTTTCGAGCAGAAAAGATGAATTTTAAATAACATAGTTGAACTTTTAACCAAATAGTAAAATTTTCAAGCCAAGAAGACGAATTTTTCAGAAGACAGTAGAATTTTCAACAAAAAAGTTAACTTTCAACGAAAAAAGATTACTTGTCTACCATAAAACATTAATTTTTAATCCAAAAGGACGAATTTTCAACAAAAAGTGGAATTTTTGAATTAAAAAGGGACTTTATCAAATATTTTCAACAAAATAATTAAAGTTTCAACGAAATAGTTGAATCTTTAACAATATAGTCTCATTTCCAATTTACAAAGATGCATTTTCAAACAAATGGTTGAATTAAAAAAAAAAAACACTAAAATTAAACCGAAAACAGTTAATTTTCAACACCGTTAAGTAAAGTGAAAGGAGAAGATCTTTTTTCAGAAAAAAAAATTAATTAAAAATTAATTTAAATTCATAACTCCGTCTAGTCTGAAAAAGACGTAAAAAATTTTCTGTTGTTCTCTAATGATAATACAGATTCCTTTAATAATATACTTTTAATATATCTGATTTTTTATATATGTTGTAATTTAATTTGAAAAAATCAACAAAATATATTAAATGCAATACTCATGTACTGGAAAGAAATGTATTTGTACCAAGTGAATTTTACTTGGCTGAAGTAAGTGAAAATCATGATTATTTGGAAAATTTTGAATTGAAAAAATTATTTTCTTCTGCCAAAGAAATTCTAATAGGATTAAGTTAACATTGTTTGATTCAAAATTACGACCTATTTGTCGGACAGTAATATTTCTTTGAGTGAAAGAAATCATAATTGAAGACAAAAATATACAATTTAAACCAAATGAATGAATGCATTGTTCCAAATGAATGTGCCATGAACGGAAATGAATATTTCTTTGAACTGAAGAAATGCGAATTTATGAAATGAAATTTATTTTAAAGTCAAACAAATGTTCTATATGCTTGAAAAACTATTTCCCTACATCAAATTTTTGAATATTTAGAGCAAAAAAAATATACTGATACAAATAAATATTTTTTTGGCCTAAACCATGTGCGAGTGAAATAGAGTAGTTCGCAGTTCAAGTGTAATACATTTGCAATATTTCATTCATTTTCCAACATTTTCTTATATGAATTTTACGCAGAAAGTCTTATATATGATTTGAGAACATCGAGCATAACGTTGTATTTATAATTTACGGAACTTTCTTTAATTAAAGCCTAGGCAGAGATGAGGTTGCATCAACAAAAATAATTTTATTGTAAAACTATGTTAAAGTGTTCATAGTATATGGCGAGAGATTCTTGCGCAAGGATTTTCTAATCTACGTCATAGAGCATGTCATAGAACAAATTGAGCCATGCAACATACCATTGCATCATCTACTCACAGTTTGAATAAAGATTCACGAAAAATAGATTTTTGTTGATCCAACGCTATCTCTCTTCAGTTATAGCGAGAAAATTCCAGTAAATTCAATATGAATGACACAACTTTAACATTTTGGATGAGATTTTCTTTCTTCATTGACTGAAAAATCTTTCTTTCTTCAAAATTCATATTTGTGGTTTGAAAACTAGTCTATTTTAGTTAAGAATTCAACCAATTTGTGGAAAATTGGTATTTTTTGGTTCAATTCAACTATTTTTCATCGAAAATAAACATATTTTTTTTGTGGAAATGTCAAATATTACACTTTTTGTTAAGAATTAATTTTTTTCGAAGATTCATCACTTTGGATGAAAATTGAACTACTTTGTTGAAAATTTCTTTTTCTTGATTGGAAAATAATTGTTTTAACTGAAAATGTATCTATATATCTTACGTAATTTGTCGATGACCCCTTATAAAATTCTGTACGACTGTTGTCACTAAAGGTGTTTAAAATATATTTGGAAACAAACATTTTTTTACATTAACATTATTGATCTCCTAAATATAAGTTTGTTTTTATACCTAAAATAAAAATTTTAGAATGGTTAGGGAATTTCGAAATTGAAATTTTGTAGCAACTCTGATATTTCAAATTTAATTGGCAGAGAGGGAAAAGGGAATGGCAATCCTGTTGTCCCGCGGAAGCTATTCCTTGAAAAAGCTAGACTTATGTTCTTATGCAACGATTAATTTGAAGTTAACTTTCGTTATTGGATATGGCTAAATTTGAATTGTGAAATATTTGTTTGATTTCATTTTCTTATCCAAAAATGACATTAATCGTAAACTTACTGATTAAATAGTAAATTAATTATTTAAAAAGTTCAGCATTTTTATGCTTCGAAAATTCCAAAATAACGAGCATTTACAAATGTTAGGTTTTGCTAAGTAACTTAATTCACAGAACTCATTAATTCAACAGTTTAATCAGTAGGTTTGAAATTAATGAAATTTTTTGTAAATAAAAATAAATTAACCAAGAACCTAATCAAATTTGAAATGTAGCGCTATTGAATAACGAACACCAACTTCAACTTAGTCAAAAACAAATGCCAAAACTCGAAAAAGCGATTGTCGAGCAATTTTTATCTCTTCAAGAGATATTCATCTCCGAAAATATGGAAAACATCTAAATTGTCGGTTTTAAACTCATATCAGAGGATCAAAAAGTAATCAAAGGAGGTCCAATTTGGATTGAGGAAGCAAAATTAACATTTGGGGGTACATAAGTTTCGGTTTTCAAATATAATTATTTGAATTAAAATAATGCAATGACAATATTGAAAAATGGTAATTTGCACTTGTTATAAAAATAAAATTTTTGATTGATATTTGACAATAAAAAGAAAAAATGCCATAACAACCATCCTAAGGTTTAGATAGCGTTGAATCCGCGTATCTTAAAGTTATTTTATTGGATGGTTTAAAAAATATGTAGTTTCAAATTTTAAGGTTTTTCCAGCAAAATCATCTTTTCGAAATCTTACGTTCAATTCATCGCCAAATCTAGTAAATTGTACCTAAGAAGTTGTTAAAATGATCAAATCAAGAGCATATCATACTCTTTAAATCTGAACTAAGGACACGAATAAATATTATTGCGTAATCAATCATAAACAGTGGCGGACTGGATACTCAAAGGCGCGGCACGGAAAGCATCCTTTAGGGCGCCAAAACTGATGATTACAACAACAAAAGTTCAATAGTAATTTCGTGTTACAAAGGCTTTTAGAAAATATTTTTAACACAAATGAATGTTTTAGATTTGTAGTGGCTTGGTTAAAAAAAATTAATTTGGTCATACGGATCAAATGACGAAATACATTTTTTTTAAACAAAACCTCTACACTTGAAAGAACGGTCGATAAAAAGATGGTCTTCATTTCGACACATTTCTTAATGAAAAAACCTTAACATCTTCTGCATTTTCGATCTTTAAATTTATTCTTTACACTGATTTCGTCGTTTAATTGTGCAAAATTATGTAAAATTATGCAAAATTAGCCATTGATAATGGCTGAAAACTAAATGAGAATATCATCATTAATACACTGGTTTTGGTACAATTGTATTGAGCGTTTGAAAGTGCAGAAACTGAATCTATGGCTTTTGAGTCATAATCATGATTTTTGAAAATTTGCGCATTCAACTCAACGCCAAATACAGAAAATCATTCCTAGAAATTTGTAAATTTCATAAAATCAAGTACAAATCTTACTCTTTAAATCTGGACCAAGACAATGAGTAAATATTACGTGATTTCTGAGATAAAATTTAATAATTCAGACATATTCTTTTCTATATATTAAGACAAATACATTTCAATGTATAATATATTCATGGTAATACATACATGGTAAGTAATTATCGCACGTGACGAATCTCGTATTATTATCTTTGCCGAAATTTCCATCGCAGGGGTATATATTTTGTATGATTACTTAGCAAGAACGTAATATTTATTTGTGCTCTCGGTCAAGATTTAAAGAGTATGGCATGCTCTTAATTTTACCAATGTAACAACTTTTTAGGTGATTTTGCTGGCAAAAACCTTGGATTTGGAAACTACATATTTTTTAACCCATGCAATAAAATAACTTCAACATAGGTGAATTCGACGACATGCAAACTCTCTGACGGTTGTTATTGTCACAATAGATTGTTTTTCGACAACAATTGCTATGCACAAATGCAGTCACATATATCGCAGTTTTGAAGAAAGAAAATTTTTCTTTTTTGCAGCCATTTCTTTTCATATAAAAAATAGTATCATAAAACAATTTATTCCTATTCAATAACGTGATTATCATTGTTCTATCTTTCTAATAAAAAATTCACAGTTTAAACTTCTTCTACTTATATAAAGTTCTCCTTCGCGAAATCATTTATTCTTATCATCAGAATTATATTTCGCCGAGGAAAAGAACCTTATAATTTAAAAAAAGGTCAAAAATAGTGATTTTATTCATAAGAATTGATAAATACAATGATAACTATTTCTCTCTGTTACTATATGTTGTCAAACGGCATTTTTTTGTAATAATATTAAGTTAAAGGCAATTTATTGTGTCAAGATATAATTCCTGAACGGAAAATAAATGATTCGCAGAAAAAATTGTCTATGCTCAACAACGTGAAATAAGTACATTTGTTTGTGAAGATTTTCTATAACAATTTATGACAATGACAACTGTTGTGGTTTACATAATCTGACGACGAATTCCGTACATGAATGCATTCAAATACCGAAAATGTAGCAGATACCAGTTTTACACTCTAAGAAAAAGTCTATTAACAGTAAAATCACGTTCCTTTCAGAATGCGTCCTTTGAAATTGAGACAATTTCTTTTGTCCATTAATAGAATCGTTTCAGTGTTCAAAGACTTATCCGTAAAATGCAAAACGGAAGTAGTTTTACTGATAAACGATTTATTTTTACTTTGAAAAGAATTCCTTTAACTATTAAAGGATTTCATTTGTTGGCTAGCGGAGAAAGTGCGCCTGCGCATGAGTGAATATTGTTTAGCACCTTTAACTATGAAGGATTTCCTCTCATGTCAATTTTGAGTGGAAAATCCTTTAATAGTGAAAGGAATCGTTCGACAGTCAATTGTTTGTTTTTAGAGTGTCTGAGCTACCTTACAATAAAAAACTACAAACCTTTCATCAGTCTTTCTTCTATATTTTGCGTTGTTATGCTTAAAATAGGATTTTTAATGGATAAAACAAAAACTATATCACGTCTTTTCATCTTTTGGCGTAATATTGAACATTTCAATTTTTGCATATCAATGTCGATAAATAAAAGTCAAAACGACGAGTTCCGTCGGAAAAGGGTTTTAAAAAATGTTGCAGAAATTATTAAAAGTTTGAATTCCTTCCAAAACTTTTCCCGTATTTCGAGTCGTTTGGCTAAAAAATTGAATTTTGATTTTTTCATAGTATTTTTGATAAATAAAATCAAAATGACAAGTCGTATCAAAAAATGTTTGAAGCATAAATTTTAGGTCTTTTGAAAAACTGCAATTCATTTTTCAAACTTTTTTTAAGTATCTGTAGTCGTTGAGCTTTCAAATTAGAATTTTCGACTTCTTCATAATATTTCCGATGTATAAAAGCAAAAAGACGAGTCCTAGAAAAAAATGGTTGAAAGAAAAATTCTAGATATTTTTAAAAGCTACTTTCCTTCTGTCTGCCTTTGGCATGATGTTGGAATATTCGATTTTTGCATAGCATTTGCGATGGAGAAAACCATAACCGCAAGTCGAGGAAGGCTAGTTAACAAACTCGTCCTTTCTTTTAGGATCTAAAAAAGTCGGCCAAGCTCGATTTCAACCGTTTATTTTTTCGAGATTTATTGTGTTTACGGAGGGCAGCCAAACAGACAGACGCCAAAACTTGATTTTCGGCTTAAGGGGATCTCAAAACGTGAAGACCCGTTGAAAAACTGAGGTGTGAAACTTCAGGCGATTCTAAAACTTTCTCAATCATAAATGATGCCCGTGTAGAAAATTATCGGGGAACTATTCAGGGCCAGGATAGACCGTCCTGACCGCTAATGTGGCGCTGTCAAGAAGGTCTATTATGGCGCTGAGTAGAAGTGAAGCATTTTTGTCTGGTCGAACGCTAGTCTGGCAAGCTAATCTAGCGCTATTCAGTCGATCTTGTTCAAATCTATTGTAGAGATAGTTGAGGTTAAAAATTATGTCATAGACTATCTAGATGATGAGAAAAAAATTCTTTATTTTCAAAGTACCTTTTCATTTTTATACCTTTGAACACACTGGATATTTTTGGAAATATGCAAAAAAATATTTAAATAAGACACATAGAAAATTTTTTTTTAATGACGGGCTAGCCAACACCCGATTAGGGTCCGAACAGACTGACTCGATGATGAGAAGAAAAATTCCTTTTTGTAACGCACGCACGAAATGTTCGCCTTTCGAGGCATGTATTGCGTGTAGGAAGTGACCAATTCCAAAACGGTGGTAAAAAGCAGTTAGAACTAGGATGCGCTCATTAAGCAAGATTACTTTTTCTATCTGCTGCGCGTGCGCAGTTCGAGCCAGATTACTTTTTCTTGCTCTCGCGCTTGAGCATTTCGATTCAGAATTACATTCCAGGACTGCTGGAATCATCAGCTCACTTCATTATGATTTGATGCCGGAGAGACTGTTTGTGAGCAGTGAATAGTGACTGAAAAAACTCGAAGTGATAAGTTATCATAAATGACTGATAAATTACCGATAAATTACCGGAAATTTGTGGGTTTTTCCCAAAGAGCTTCAGATACCTTAAATTTCTGGAAATTTTCGGTAATTTACAAATTCAACAAACATTTCCGGAAAGTTTCGGTAATTTTACCATACATTTCTGCAAAATTTGTTTTTGTAGTTTCTCAAATCGAAAATTCTTCGGGTCGTTTCCGGTTCGTCTTCGGCTCGCCTCCAACTTGCCTACGACTCGCCTACAACTCCCCTTCGATTCGCCTCTGCCTCGTACAGCAAACTTCACACTCGTATGCAACTGCCTACTTTTTGCACTTGTAGCACAATATACTTTTTTCATGTTCACTTTTCGCCTTTGGTACTTTTGAACACCCTGACTATTTTTGAAATGTGCAAAAAGATATTTGGATTTGATACTTCGAAAATTGTTTGGTCATGACGGGCTAGCCAGCACTTGATTAGAGCCCGAAAAGATCGTCTTGATTAGACCGTCTAGACAATGTCCTAACTGACGCAAGTCTGCCGCAATAATTTTCTACACGGAATGAGAATGTAAAAAGTTGTGAATTGTTGATTCCAATTTTTAAAATTCAAATATAACAAAACAAACTGCGTGAAAATGATAGTCTTGGAAAGAGGGTTCGGAAATTGGCTAACGGCTTTTCTAGATCGTAGATGTGGCCTCAGGTGGCGCTACGTGTACGAGGTCCAGGAAATCCTATTTAGTCCTAACCGCGTGCTACCGGCATCTCAGTCAGTCGTCGCTGGTCGTCGTCGTTGTTTCAAGCGTTAGAAGCTTCCGGTTTAAAAGTGACTGACAGACTTTTAACAAGCAGTTGTTTGTGAATTTCCAAAATATTTCACTGACAGTGATTGTTTCAAACTAGCACTCGACTCTTCGCTTTTAAGGCTAAATTCCAATTGCAAGACTTTCTTGGCAGTGAACATCACAATTTGCGGCAGAAAATAAAGTACTCAGGTATGTTGAGATTTGTGAAACTGATCGGTCCCACCATCATGTCTACCTTATATAGAAAATGCGAATTTTATTTTTCGGCTATTCTCTTCATACCAATTATATGAAATGTCCTTTTATCGTCCTCTGCATCTAAAAAGCGTGCAAGATTATCCAATTTCACGAGCACTCGTAAACATTCTTGCTTATTTTTTTAGATTTAAAACTTTTATGTTCTAATATCGAGATCTGGTTTTTAAATACTTTTTTATTTAATAACGTAGATTGAAGATTGATAGGAGAATGAGAGAGTCAATTTTTTCTTGGTCTAATCTCTTTTATTGGATTGTAGAATAAATTGTGAATTAATTAGGGAAATAATTGTGTATTAATTTTACGGTATTTCGAACGGATTGAATGTTTTAAATTAAAGTTTGAAATGTTTTCAATTTTGAGGCTGCAATTTTCGGACAAACATAACCACATTTTTAATTATGACAATTTTTTCAAAGAGAAATCTGCGATTCAGTAAATGTTTATTTAACATATCTGGCTCTTAAAAATATAATCTAAAATTCTATTTGCATGATTATCGTATTAAAACACACTTCAGGTAGTTATGCCACAAATCCGACCTCTGGAGAAAAAGTTTTCTATGATTTCGAGAATTGAAATTATATTATCCATCATGCCTTATTGAAGAAAAAAACATTGTTTTGTATGAAAAAGATTAAAACTTACAAAAAATAATTATTTTAAAAATACTTCTTTTAATGGAATTTTTTCTTAATGTTTCTGCTTACCAACTTACCAATTTTCACAATAAGTAAATAATCTCCGAATAGTTATTTGTTTAAAAAATGTTTCCTTTAAAACAAAAATTGTTGTAACGATTTCAGCAATACAGAATTTACTTTCAAAATTGGAAAGGATAGGGTCGTAAAGAATGTTTTCCCCGAAAAAAATAAGCCATGATTTATTTCTAGCATAATTTAAATAAAATCCATCTAATTATAATTCTAATTGTAATATAATTATATTAATTTAGATAATAATATATATTATTATTATTATTATTAATTTCGTAGAGAATGTTGACGTACAATCTCCCAGCGATTATTATTATTTATTATTAATATTATATATATTATATCATACAAATCAGCCACAAACCGGACCTCTGGAAAAACAGTTTTCTATGATTTTAAGAATTGAAATTATATTATCCGTCATGCCTTATCAGAGGAAATACATTATTTTGTATGAAACAGATAAAACTTACAAATAAAATCATTTTAAAAATAGTTTTTGTGATTGAATTTTTTTTCTAATGTTTCTGTTTACCAACTTTCTAAAAATCGTTGAATTTTAATCAATCATTGGTTAGTTTTTTTAGGAAAAAATTCCCTCTTAAATATTTTTAACATCCCCAACGCTAGAGTCGTAGAAAATGTTTTCCCCGAAAAATAAGCCATGAATTATTTCTAGCTTATTTTAAATAAAATTCATATAAATACAATTATAATTATTATATAATCATACTAATTCAATAATAATTATTATTAATTTTGTAGAGAATTTGGATGTACAATCTCCAAGTGATTATTATTATTATTAGTTATTAATATTATTTATATTATATTATAATAATGATATATATATATATGTAATATATATTTAAAAAATAACCAATTAATTATGATGATTTAATCAAAATTACGATTATTTTCTAAAGCGAAAAAAATCTAAAACAATTAAAATTACGTATTCAACTATTTTTACGCATCACGCTTTAAACCTTTTTTATATTTAACAATAACTCTATTTTCCTCGGTTTTATAATATATTAAAAAAAGTTGATGTTAGATAACTTGTGAATATCCTTAAGATTGCATTTTTTTGGTTAGAAATGATGGCATTTTTAAGGCATAATATATTGGATTCAGATTTGTGTTAAACTTTCTACATGTTCTATTTGTTTTATTTTAAAAGCATTGACAAATAAAAATATCTAGAATAATACCCGAAATATATTATTAATTAGAAGGTAATTTTTAGATCGTAGAAACCTCAACTTTTCGCTAAGAAGGAATAAAATCCAATAAATAAAATCTAAAATATAATTAGTATTCATTTAAATATTACCGTATTTTTTCTTTCGGCAATAATTCAATTCCGTAAAGTATTTAAAATTATAACGAATCTCAAATCTAAGGAAAATTAGAAAGAAAGTCTTATTTCCATATTACACTACGAGGAAGTGTTCGATTTGCTCGATCAATTATTTCCGTGAAAATTTCCATTTCATGACGGTCAACAGTTCAGTTATTGCCAATGAGAGTGTATGCCTGAAATAATTTTCAGATATCAAATGCTAAACGATGTATCAATTGAAATAAATATTTAATCAAGGAGTACTATATTTTTTCGAGCTCATCCTGAAAAATTAATTTCTGATTTACTTCCAAGCAAGAAAAAACAATTAATTTCGTAGCAAAATACAAATTACAGGGATGCTACAGGTCAGGAAATTCTGGAAAGTCAGGGAATTTTCGTGCCTTATTATTGAAAGGGAAAGAATTATACATATCAATATAAAACTGTTAAGATCACAAAAAGGTATTCGTAATAATATTACATGATGCTTTACCATATCAGAAGATAATTCAAGATTTCGTAATTTGTGAAAGTGGAATATTTAGAATGGTTTACAATCAGTCGACCTTAACCCTTCGAGTACACACCTATTTTTTCGAACATCTCCTACACTCTGGGTCAATCTGACCCTGTTCACTTTTTGATCGTCTGTAACTTCACAACTACTGAACCTTTTTAATTACCAAAATATAGAGGTATACTTTTAATCATGTTGAAGTAATTTATAAGTATTATTGAATTTTACAAAAAAATTGTAACTTTTTTAATGGTTAATATTTCAAGCTGAAAATTTATATGGAAACTCTTTGTCAATCAAAATTTGTTGTAGGTCAAATTGACCCAGTGTTTACTTGAAGGGTTAACCCAAAATAATTGAACTTGACTCTCAACCGTCAAACTGACTTCGATGTGTGAAAATTCCCCGACTTCTATGGATATTTATGATCTCTCGTTATACGCGTGCCATTGAATATCTAACGTATTTATCACATAATTCTTTACAAATTCAACATATAATCTTGCTTGTAATTTATCTTTTCTATGTCAAAAATAAACTTTTCACCAAATTATTCAAATTTTCCTCAAAATCAAAAGCTTGAGGTGTTAATTAAAAAATTTGTTTAAAAAATTGTAATAATCGGCTAATTTAGCCGATTTTTATCGTCCCCAGAACACCTATGCAAAATCTCATGATTTCATCACAAAATGCGAGGTTCTATAACCCTTAACGTCCGTAATAGAAAGCAGTTTGCGCATGAATATTCAAGAATAGTAATTTTGCCACCGTGCATATTTACCTCAACGTTTTTAAATTTTCCATTTTAAAAGTTTTGTATTCGTTTTTAACATTTCGTAGAATGATAAATGAGTGAGTTCATGTTTATTAAAACATGTATAGAAACGCTTCATGGAAAATGTAAAGTCTTTTAAGATTAATGTTAGTTGATACACTGAGAAAAAAACTTATTTGAATCCAAGAAAATTTCTTTGATTCGAAGAAATGGTAGAGCAGAATGTGGCCGAAGAAATATTTCTTTA
This sequence comes from Andricus grossulariae, assembly GCA_011634705.1. NCBI lineage: Eukaryota > Metazoa > Arthropoda > Insecta > Hymenoptera > Cynipidae > Andricus > Andricus grossulariae. The sequence continues at coordinate 27,956 of JAABKJ010001608.1, forward strand.
CTTTAAGGAAATGTTTTGTTTGTATCTAAGGAACGCGATGCTCAAGACATCGAAAACTTTACTTGACACTGTGAAATATTCGTTGAGCGAAATAGATTTTTTATTGACTGTAATAATAAGTATTTGATATGATTGGGTGAGTTCCGTAATGTAAAGAAGTATGGCCTAAGTTCAAGAAGAAAATTGTTACATACAAGTAAATGTAACTCGGACTGAGTGAAAATTTGTTTTGAACCAAATATATGATTCTATGATTCAAATAAGCGTGTTTTTTGGCAAAATAAATATTTATTTGCAGCAAAGAAATTTTTTGCAACGGAAATAAATATTTATTTGTTTCTAAGTTGCGGCATATTGTTTAAAGAAAACACGTAACACAGAGTTGATAAAATATTAATTGATTCAAATATATATATATATATATTTAATGCAATTATGGTGATTATAATTTATAATAATATAATTATTTTCATCTTCGCGAAGTAGAGAAAAGAATTGTAAGCAAGACCAACTGACTAATGCTTAGGAAGACCGATAAACACCACATTTTTTCAGATTATATCTATGGTGAAAATGTATGGCTAACTTGAAGATTGGAGAATCCATTTCAATTGTGAGACCATAAACTCTGCGCACCTGGCGCAATAGTTCTGAACTACTCGGTACAAATAAAGAATTGTACAACAATATTTTTTCGAACGAATGGTGTGTGGATTTATTTCAACAAAATATTTCTTCACTTGAAGCAAATGTTTATTGGGCAGAAATCGCTTCACTCTATTTATTAAAAGAAACATATCTTCCAAGTGATTACATTATTTCTTAAGTGAACAAATTCCTTTATTCGACTAATGACATGTTCTATTAGAACAACAGTGTCAATCTTCTTATATGCAAGAAATGTCGCTTTCACTCAATTAATATTGCTTTTATTTATCTCAAAATTTCTTTGATTCGAAGAAACCAAAATATTTGATTTAAGCATCAATGAACTACTTATTTAAAATCTAATGTTTTTTAATTCAAAGGCTTAAAATCATTGGACTAAAGAAATATTTCTTTGGGTGCGAAAGCGAGATTCAAGGAAATTAGGTTCTTAGTTTTTAAGATATAAATTCCTTGAGTTAATTATCTCACATTCTGAGACCAAGAAATATTTCTTTACTTTAAAGAAATAGCGCCCAAAGCAATGATTTCTTTGAATCAATGCACGAGTTTGTTGCTTTTAAAAAATATATAATATATATTTGAATCAAAATCTGAACCCATATAACTATTATTTGGCTTGCCGTGTCGATTACAACACTGAGACACACCACCACGAATACCTTTTTCTATGTATAAAATCATTTCAATGTCTGTTAACAAATCAATTTCAACCCCTGTCATTTCAAGCATTGCATCAAAAGCAAGCCCTGATGCTGTGTAATAATGTAAAGGATCTAAATTGTATGTGGAAGAACAATTGTATCTAAAATTATCGAAAATTTTAGCTAAGAGACAAACATCTGTTTTCAAATACAAGTCTGAGTATTCACCCAAAGTTTTTATAATGAATGTATTCCAAACATTATAAGCGTGCGAATAATCCGCCTCAGAAACATTTACACTATTTGATTGAGAATAAAATGCTGCTTTTGGAGGTAAATGTGTTTCATTTAATTTTTGTAAACTGTCAATATAATTATAAGGGAAGAAAACTTTTCTACTTAGTAAATTAAATTCATTAACATTTTTGCAATCTTTCAGAGTATTTTTTTTATCTTCATTTTGCAAATAAGACGCTAACTTTCCAATAATGCTTGGAATAAAACGGAAAGAATCTATAAACCTAAGTTTTACACTTGTTTCACTTACATCTTTGGTAAAGGATATGTATCTTTTTTTGTTAACAGGGAGCAATATAAGATGGTCTTCGAAACTTGTGGCAAGAATTTTTATAAAAAAGTGTGAGTCATAGCCGGATAAATTGTGGAAAACTATTGGAACTATATGAGAATTTTTATAAATCATTTTGCAATATTGATGAGAAGCACCCCGAAATTATCCGGTAAAATGGCAATGATCACGATGTATAATATCACTGTGAGGGACATGCTTTTGATAAGCTACTGTTTGGGGCGTTACATCATCGTCATCTATCTCCAACGTCTGTGCTTTTGCGATAGGATCTAAAAAAGATTCGATGTCAGCATAGACAGAAAATGGAACCATTTCTTTATATTTAT
>JAABKJ010001609.1:0-24818 GCA_011634705.1 Andricus grossulariae
TCGTTGTGATTTCGTCGTGTCCTGTGACCACCCATCTCACGGTTGTGAGACGTGGCCATGAATGGCATTTACCGCGGTCCTACTGGGAGCCGATGTCATTCTTTTTTTTTTTTATATGACAGTTGCTCCCAGTGGGACCCTGCGGTGGTTGTTAACCCTTAGTTTTTAATTGTATATAAATTCAAAAGACTCCAAACAAATAATTCATTGATTAAAACATCTTACTGGATAAGGTATACTTACTGCAGTCAGGAAGTTGCTTTCTGTACTCTGTTACCACTTGTAGTAAATATCGTTCCTGACATTCGTCTCTAGTAAGAAGAGAATTAAAGTAGGATATCAACTTTATACCTCGTTCTGCTACATCGTTAGCCACTTTTAATTTTCTGAATGCGGTTGCACCTTGCTGGTATTCTACATCAGTTTTCCAAAGATTCGTGTATTTGCTGGGAAAGGATGTGTTAATTTGGAGGCCCGTGAAAAAATCTTTGGATTTTTTTTTAGATAAAAGCGTCGATATTCTTTGTTAGAATTCTCTAAATGGATGATGCTGGTAGGCGCTTCGAGTTTGTTGGATGCTGGTCTTCTTTTCCAAAGCTTTCCTCAATCAATTTTTATTTTCTGGTACTAGTTTATCCTTAAAAAGGCTAACGCTGCTGCTTGTGGAGTTAAGTACTACAAGTGGTTTATCATTTTGTTTAAGAGGGTTTCAGAAACTTCCATATCTTCTTCGGCATAGAGCTGCCAGTCTTTCATTAATTGCAAATCCTGAACTGGGGCTTTGTCTGCTCGTGAAGCTTCAACCCAATACCTAATGTAAATTAATACCAGGAAAACGCAAATCTTTCTACAAGCAGATTCTTCCGCTGGAGAAAGAAGGTATTCCTTTTACAGCAGGAACATTTTCAGGCAGTAAACGGCGTTTACCATCCACCTTGCATGATGCATAGCACCTGGACAATGAAAAAAAATCCACATTTGGGGATGCCGCCTAAAAATATTACCGCCAGCTCAAGGATCTTCCTGTAGTCCTCCCAGCAGTAATCGTCATTCAGTTTCTCCATGAGAAAGACCAGGATATTTGCTTGATTATTCTTAAGGGATTTTTTTAGATATGAGTCGTTGATTCCAGGTTCGTAGTTCTGCGAATCTAAACTGGCCCACTCATCCTGAAATTTTTTGAAGAAAGGAACGGATGGACCTGTTGTTTTCTCGAACTTTATTCCAAATGCACTCTTCAGGAGAATCTCTGGAATATGATGTCTGCACATGAAATATAAAAGATGCCTTCCAGTTTTCTCGTCCAGCAAAGTACAGGCACCGTTTTGTGCACCAGTGATAGCTGCTTCCGTATCACAGCAAATCCCTTGTGTAAGGTTATTTAAACGCCATTTCTAAAGGCATTCAAAAACAGCTTCAGCTTCTTCCTGTCCTGATCCCCTCGCTAGCTCGGGAACTCCTAGCAGAATTTCGTTGTCTTCAGCAGTAACAATTACGGGCAATCTATCAACCTTTCCTTGTCCTGTTGGAGATGAAAGTAATTTTCCATCCCAGTGCACGACAAAAGCTTCGTACGTAACTTTTGCGTACTTTCCTCGGATGGTTTTGGCGTACTGAGCGCGATATTCTTCTCGAAACCTGTGAATTGAAGATCGACTGACGACAACACTATTAGAATCGATATTGAAAAATTTGTGGCAGCTACTGAAATACGTGTGGCTTACCTGTCACTTACTTTAGTAGCGTCTAGAGCTGAGGCAAGCTTTAGTGACATAATCTTTTGCTTTGGTTCGGATGTCGTCGCTTCCGCATCTGTATCTGAATTTATACAAGAAGTAAAAGATTGATCTACAGACATGGGTGCTGACGACTTTAACTCATTTGAAGATTTCACCATTTCTCAAATAGATCTTTTATCTTTGTATAAATGGCATACATTCTGTTAAAAGTCCTAGGTGTGGGGCAATTTGTTGATGTGTCATCTCCGCCACATCATTATGTCTAATGCATAAAAAAGCAGAATGATTGTCCGTCATTTTTTTTCTCCGTTCTTTTACGCATGAGGTTATGAAAAAATGTATTTTTATGCTCTGACATAATTTTGACTTTTTTTAAACAAAATTACATTTTATACCTCATCGATTTTATCTTTAAAAAAACTCTACGTAAACAGCCTTGAGTAAAACACAAAGCGGTGTCGAAAGGTCGCGTCGGTTTATTTGTAGACAATTTTATTCAATTTTGACTCATAAAAGCGCAAATTTTAAAATGAGCGAATGACCGAATTAATTTTTATTTTCTCTATTTTGAGAAATTATCTACTAACCTCAAAAACTGACAACTAAATTAATCAATCAAGCCAAACGAATTATTTGGAAATTAATATTATTCAAGATGAGTTTATTTAATTTAGGATTACAGGAATTACATCTCAAGAATCAAAAACTTACTGAGTATTAGTCGAACAAACTCATATAGTTTCAACTAAATATCACAATTGTTCGCAAACAGCCAATTAATTCATGATTTATTGCTCTAAATTCATATCTGCAAACTAGAATTAGGATACATTCACTAGATAAAGCTTCAGTGTTATTTTTTGCGGAAATTTTGATTTATTTATTATTTCTAGAGTTATTTGATTTATCATGCCCAAAATTCAATAACACATTGCAAATAGAAGTTTTTTTTGGCTTATGACCAAGCTTAGGCTGACCAGAGTTGTTATTTCGTAGAGCAAAAATCCTTCAGAAAAGAGGACAAGGTAGAACATAGGGTTTCAAAACAATAAAAAAAATTAGGACGGAAATTCGAGACCTACATTGTCCCTCAAGATAAAACATTTCAACGTCCTCTTCAAAATTTGATAAAGAGTTTTTCTACTTTGTTATTTAACAATGCGATAAGAAAAGACTCATTCGAAAATAAATTATATTTATCGTAAAAATAGATAAAAAAGTTGAATGGTGCAGTAATCGTAACCTTAAGACTCAGTTGCTGTATAATTACCTATAATTCATGAGATAACGATTGTCATATATATTGCATACTTTATCAAGCTGCGGAATAATTATTTTTTGCACTGCCAACCAAATCGGAAAAGATGAGCATCCTTTCTACCCTGGTCCTATCATGGGCAGTTATCCTTAATTCCATTGGTAAATATAATAATATAATAATATATCTATATTTTTAGAATTTTTTTAAAAGATTTTGTGTGTTATTAAAAAAGGATACAAATTTGAAAACCAAAAATTCCTTTGAACTACAAATTTATATTCAACTTTAAATGCTTAGAAATTGCATAGCATATTGATAATAAAAGCTTTTCTAAATATTCATCATGTTCACATTATTTCTCATATATTTAAATTCATAAAAATATGGCGGCAGGTGATATGATTCTTTCTTTTCGTTTATTACAATTATTAGGTACAATTGTAGTCAACTACAAATTAAAAATTATTTCTGCAATTTATGAGAATCATAATAAAATTTTCAAGTTGTATTTTCAATTGCAATTATGTAAATTAAAATTTGGGATATGAGCAAAGTAAGAAACAGCAATTAATTGCCCAATAAAATTTTATTACGTAACGTAGGTCGCTATACTCTGTAAAAATGGATTGTACTGCTTATGCTCTTAAATTTCGTAATTTTGGAGGCCCACCATATTTCACTAAAAAATAACACGTTGACATTTTGTTATCATCTTTAAAAATAACACAATTAATTTTTTCGTCTCAGGCCGACTGCAAATACCTTTAATGAAAAAAAATGAAAGGTTAATTTGGAATTCAGAAAATTCGGCGTACTCCTTCATTTAATTTGCAGCATTACTCTAAAGGACCCACGAATGCCGCATATAAAAAAAACTAGGGATTTCATTTTGCATCAAGTCATTTTCTTACAAACTCATTATGAACTTGAGTTATATTCTCTGTCTTGTTCAATGTAAAAACGGAAAAACAATTCAATTGCTTTCAATATTCGTATTGCTCAATATGAACCAAGTTTGGTTCTATTTTATGACATTATATTTTGATGCCAAGGTGGAAACTGGAAAAGCAGATCGTTTGTTTTACACGAACAATGATAGACTGGTCATTTTAGACGTAAACTCCTAGAGAAGTGTTTCTTATTATGAAGGTATCAATATAGCAACATATTTAAAAAAAGTAAAAATTCTGTTTCTTGTTGTAGAATTAAGTTCACAGTTCGAATGTTTACCTAATGGTGACCCTATTCCCGGTATTCGCCGTGGCGGAGATTCTGCTTCTACTTCTGATACGCATTATTCTGATTCACATTCTTCTGACAGACATTCTGTTGGAAGATGCAGGACAAGGTCTCCTCCTATCAGATATCCTGATGTCGTCTTACGTCAAGCCAGGCCTCCTTCATCTATGCGTCCTCCTACCAATCTTCCTTCTACTGACGGAGTTACGTATGTTCGACTTGAACAGCTTGGACGCATTCGGCTTATTCTCCGCAAGAATCCGCGCTGGATTTTAAAACTTCAAAGATACACTTTTCCTCCTGATAAACCAATTACATTGAGAGTCAACTCTAACACCTATGATCCTATGCCAACCAAAGAACAAATTGTTCTAGCAGCATCCAATGGTGACGTCTTTGCATTATTGGAGAGTGGTAATGTTCTAGTTGGAATGTACACATATAGTAATAGAGATACAAGACGGGCGAAAATAAACATGAATAGCGGCAAGGTTTCCGTAATGAAACCAGAGGAAATCGAAGCATCTCCAGTAAGTTCCGCTCGTCCAATCAGAAAGTATTTCCGAGTAGAGCTGGTAAATAACGTGTAAACTGCAATCCTCCACACAATTGATTGAATTATTCTAATATACTGGCGAGTCTTTTTCTGAATCCAAAAAAAGTTCCTTTTTATTACGGAAATATTTTAGGAGGAACATTCTTGTAGGTTTATAGTCAGTCAATTGTATTAATTTTTCTACAGGGGTATACATTTTTAGAGTGACTTAGAATTCCCGTTTTGTTTATTCAAATAACACGTTCGTGCGGGAACACTGCTCCGACCTAGTTCGATGATTAATCTTTCTAGCGATTACCGTAGGTAAAGAGCTTCACAAAGTTATTACAGAAAACCCTCCACTTCGGTCCATTAGTGTCCAAGATTTTTTGTTTCATGCGAAATTCACTCCACTGACACTCTTCATCATGCACTTCTTATCAACTATTTGTCGTCACGCATTTCTGTTCTCGCATACGTCTTTAGCTTCCTTCACGTCTATGAATTTTCTCATGTCAGCTCTTGTGCTTCTATGGCTTCTTATGTCTCTTCGAATTAGGGTCTCATTCACACATTCTGACAAGTTCTTCCTCGATCTGCCTCACGGTACGCAGCCATTCACTCTACTTTGATATACTTGTTTCGTCAATCGTTCATCTTTCAGTATTTTATCTAAACCACACTCTTTGAGGATTCTTACGTTACTAACTTTATCTATTAGCGTTTCACCGTGCACCATGCGCAGGTATTGAATGTCAACCGCGTTAATTTTACTCTTATCCTTGTCTTGGTATGTCCAGGTCTCGATACTGTACAGTACAGTGGCTGTGAATATAAAATTATGTATCGCCATCTTAGCTTTAATTGATATGTTTTTACTTTTGACAATGGGTGCCGCTCTACTTATAACTTTCTTACTCTCGTTCATACGCGCATCTCTATCCGCATCTATCTTTCCGTCGTTAGTGAATAGACTACAATATTGCATATTATTTTCTCACCCTTTCCTTCAAACATCATAATTTTTGTTTTGTTTAGATTACTTTTGAGGCCCATGTTCTTGATACTTGTATTCAGTTTGATTAACATAACAACCTTATCATCTGCAAACGCTAACCCACGCACCCTCACTGTTCCGAGATTAACATCTTTTTCGTCACACAGTTTCCCATTTACCCTTATACGGGCTTAGCTACCTGCATATATCTTTCAAGAATTTCCCAAGTTTACTTCTATCCAACTTGCCAAACGCTTTTTCTAGGTCAACAAATGCACAGAAAACTTTTTTATTTCATCAATTCATATTTGCAAATTGAAAGATTCAACAATTTGGATAAAATTGGTCTCTTTCTTGACTGCAAAATCTCTCTTGATAGAAAATTCAAATATTTGGAACTGACATGTATTGGCATCCAGAAACCTCTGGCTGCGCTCCACATGTTTGGCGCCCGCAAGACATTTCAAGGTGCCAAAAAATACTGTTAAACAAATAAAGAATTATTCAGATTACAAGGGAAGGATAGAAAATTATATCCAATAATATCATGGATACCATTGTTATAAATTGTTATAAAAAGTCTTCACAAACAAATTTACATTTTTCGCGTCTCCGAGCAAAGATCATTTTTCTGCAAATAATTTCTTTTCTTCTTAAGAATAATATGTTGATACAAGAAATTACCTTCAGCAAAACTTCTGATAGTCAAAAATGATTATTATAAAAAATTCACATTATTGAACACACAACATTTTGTTTCTGCATCGTCACTTCTTATCATCTCGAGAATAATATTATTACAACAAAATTTGCGATTTGGGACTATATAGTAATAAATATCATTGTATTTATCACTTGTTATGAATATAATCACTGTTTTTGACCTTTTTAACTCATAAAGTTCTTTTTCAGCAAAATAGGATTCTTACGACAAGTTTGAACAAAGCAGTTTACACTGTGAATTCATTCATAAGAATTTTCAAAAACAATGATAATTATGTTGTCGAATAGCAATCCAGTTTGTTAGGCTGTTGTTCATCAGATGGAAAGAAATGACTCTGCAAAAAAGAGAAATTTTCTTTGTTTAAAACTACGATATTGGTGTATTTGTTTATAACAATTGTTATCGAAAGACAATCTATTGCAAAATAAACCACCTTTTTGAAAGTATAAAATGGCATTAAATCCGCCTATGTTGAAGTTATTTTATTGGATGATTTAAAAAATATGTAGCCTCAAAGGCCAAGGATTCACAGTGAAAAATAATGTTCAAAATGATACGGAAATCAATATAAATTTGACATGCAACAAAACTGATACAAGAATGAAGGTCTTCTTTATCAGCCGGAATGAATGATCGTTTTTTGAGATCATAATGTTTTGATTCAGGATCATGTATCAAGTCAAGCCAAGATGACCGATATTCTCGCAATACTCAGGTCATATTTAGGCTTCTTATTATTTGTGATCTTGCAAATTGCTTGAAAAGTAACAAAAAAATATGTGTGATTATAGAATAAATCTACTGTTAAGTGTAGTAGTCATTTGTGTTCGGTTATGCAAAGTATCAAGATTATGTCTTCAGGACATCCACGCAAAAAGTTGGCGTGGATGTCCTGATTCATAATCAAGTAAATTACCTATACTGAGATATTTTTGGAACACGGTGAAATGTTTTGTTACATCTTTTTTAAACTGCATAGAAATTCCAGTGCACTTGACTCACAACCAAACTTTGAACGAAGCACATATAAAGCTTTTTTCTTCATTTTGCTTTCCAGTAAATGAATAAAAAAATTACATTCTTATATTCACATTCATTTGTTATCTACTTTTTTGAGAGCGTCCACATGTTACGTATCATTGTTTTCGAACTTTTCGCCCCCCCCCCCTCAACTCTTCCCCTGTGTAGACCGTCACATTTTCTTCGACCTCCCCCCCGCCCTCCGCCACAGTTGCGTAACATTTTTTGTATTCCGTTTAGAAATATAATAGACTGTATAATGCTGTATAGAAAGAAAACAATATTTTGATGTGACACTAAGTGCTTATGAAATAGTGGGTCAAAACGTAATGTAGAAGATTTGAAGAAAAAATCATTTATTTTTACATGATTTTACAAAATATTGGGAAACATTCCAGCCTTTTTCAAAGATATTTAGGACTTCCAGAAGTTTGGAAGAAATACAAAATATTTTATACATTTTCGGAAATTCTAGCAAGTTTCCAAATATTTGTATCAATTCCTAAAAATATTTTTAGCTGGATTTAGTTTTTCTTAACAGTTTTGGAAAATCATTTATAATGTCAAAAAAGTGCCTTAAAATTTTATAAATTTCACTAGGAATGTTTCTCCAATGTTTATGCCATTGAAACCTACAATGTTGGTTTAATGTCTTTTAAAAAAAATCTAAATTTTTTAAACATATTTTACAGTTTAAAATTCTTGTTCAATCTCTTCAAATCTTCTCCATATTTCTTGCATTTACATGATTGTATTTTTTGATTTTTAAGTCTTACCAAATTGAACCATTTTGCTGCAGAATCTCCTAATTTTTTTCAAAATTGAAGAAAATATTTTGAAATCTTTTTCAATTTTCTTTTAAAGTTCATTTCTGAAAAATGCTTATAAAAATTTTTCTCAATAATCTAAAGGATATTCTTTTTTAATCCTTTCAAAATTGTGAAGACTTGTAATGTTTTAGAAAATTTCAAATTGTTGGTGTCTTTTTTTTAAATCTGCAAAATTGATGTAAGCCGGGTTTTTGTTTTGGCTATTCCCGGCTCAATCAAAGGGATGGAGAAGAAGACTTTGATGCTGATCGAGAGGTTCGGTCGGGGTTGACGATAGTAGCCCGGACGGGAAGCGATTGATTATTTTTCCGGAGGAAGATGTCGAGTCGGGCCATAGACTGTTGTTCGTGTTTCCGTCTACTGGTTTGTGTCTGGTGGATCGTTACCGCTCCTCGTGAGGAGAGAAGGTAGCGTTAGGCCTTGAGGGCGTCCATGAGCGGCGGCCAGAGTCGAGGCGGGCGCTGGACGGGCGCAGGACGGGTGAGCGAGCCAGACTCCAGTCGGAGGTGACGAGGGTGTCCTTGACGGGATAGATATTTGGTGGACCACTGACCCATCCGAGGACGGAGGGCACCACGTGCTGGATCCGGAGACGACCCTTTTTTTTTAGGGACGAGGTCCCGTCGTCAGTGTGGTGGAGGAGGAGTTAGAACTCTAGGTTCCGGCGGGAAAGGTCGGAAGGCTGGGGAACGGGAGTGACCAATATGGTGTGGAGGAACCATCGGCCAGGAGTGGGAGGAGGAGCAGTGGGAGTGCGAGGAAGCATATAATCGGGTTCCTCGACCGGTATGAGACTCTGGGAGGACCCGGGGTACCGTTCCAGAGGCTGACGCGGCGACAGGCCGGACGACGAACGGCGAGGTGAGAGAACTTTGGAGGTGCTCACGAGGAGGATAGGATGGGAAGGAGCGGGTGTAGGTTAATGGAGAGGAGCGGCATTTTGAGCAGGAGCGCTCGGAACAGGGAAGCCTTGGGAGAGGAGGAAACGGAGTTTCCTGGTGATTTGGTTGGGACGGGAGCGCTTGCTCTTTATTCCTTCAGGCATACGGGATTCTGGGATGTACCTGAAAGTGGAAATTCAAAGGGAAGGAATGGAAAGAGAGAGAGAGAGAGATATATAGAACGCCGAGGCGCTGGAAAAGAGGGAGGGAGAGAAAGAGATGCGTGCCGGGACCGAGGTACCGCAGCACTAGTAAGTGAAGATGGTTAAAACCAGATTTATGCCGGGACAAATGTACCGCAGCTCGAGTAGAGGCAGAGAGAGATATATATATAGAGATAAGGTATATTGGAATAGGATGAGAGGATGAGGATAATAATTGAGAGGAATTAATTTGGAGTTGGTCGAATCTCTATATTTCCTTGCGTTTGGTATAGAGTTAGAGGTTCCCTTGCGATAGTGGGACAGTCATGTACCACACGGCCAGGTTGCTCGTAACAGTACACGAAGCTCAAGTGCCGAGTTAGGCTTGAGCACGGGTATTTATGTGAGCGAGAGGCGTGGACCTGAGTGAAGAGGGAAGCGGCTGCTGGCCCCATGATTGGCCGAGACTCCCGAAACTGGAATCGCAACGGGGCAGTGGGGACACTGGCCGCCGTGCTTCCATCCGTCAGGCCCGCGCGCCACGAGCCATTTACAATATTCTTATAATTTTTAAATAGATATTAAAAATAGTGAAGGTTAACATTTTACAATAATATTTAGTGGAGAGACTAATATAACGCTAAAGTTAAATCCTGCGTTCACAAAATTTCAATATTTTGATTAGAACGGAAAAACGGAAATTACGCATTTAAATGGAAAATAATTACACGTAAATGATGGTAATACTAAGTCTAGTGTTAAGAATCAATGTCCAAACAATTTTGTATTCTCTTGATACCCTGCAAGATTGAGTTTATCTACAATTTTTGTAACTCATGAAAAAGAAACAGAATTGTCTCAAAGTCTTGCATATTCTTTTTCCACGCATTTTGAACCCTCAAAAACAGAAAATTATTTTTTTTTTAAATTAAAGCAGAACCATTTTATTTTTTCTACAAATATTTAGAAAAATGTAATCTCAAAATACTTCGAAATTATTAAAAATCTTTTAACTTTTTTTTCAGCTTCTTCAAAATAACGTTCTTCTATCAGTAATGAAAATTTTTTTGGTTCAAAATTATTGTCCTAACTGCAAATTAAACAATTTTGTTATCGTTTGACTATGTATGCAAACTCAACTATGTATGATTGAAAATTGGTGTTCTTTGGTAGAATATTATCATATTTGTTGGTTGACAATTATTTTATTTGGCTAAAAAAATTGCTTTTTTTACTGTTGAAAATAAATTTTTTTATCATACCATTTTCGGTTGAAAATATCACTTTCTTCTCCAAAATTCGTTTTCTTTTTCGAATTCGTCTCTTTGGTGGACAATTATTCTTTTGGAAATTCATCTTTTTTTGGCAGAAAATTATTCTTAGAAAATCCATCTATTTCGGCTTGAACTTCATTTCTTTGGTTGGAAATTTATATATCTTGCAGCTATTTTTTATTTGAAAAGTAATTTTTCAAACTGAAAACATGAGCATGTACTAACATTTTCTGTTGACATTTTTTTGTGTACAAAATTTGTCTCTTTGATAGAAAGTTATTCTTCTTATTTGAAAATTTGTCGTTTTGGTTGAAATCTACTTTGGTTTTTGTTGCGAATTCAACTACTTTCTTGGGACTTATTTTTCGATTCAAAATTATTTTTTCAACTGGAAATTAAGCAATTGCATTGTTGTTGGAAAAATGTATCTTCTTAGTCCACTATATATGGTTGGAAATTCATTATTTTGTTTGAAATTCGTCTTCTCGTTGGAAAGCAGTTGAAAATTTAACGATTCTGTTACAAATTCCTTTTTTTTAACATATTTTTTTTATCTGAATATTTAACAATGACAGTTCTTTAATTTATCTGAAAATGTAACAATTACATTTTTTTAATTTATCCTTTTAAGTGAAAAATTCAATTCTTTTTTTGACAAAATGTTTTCTTTCTTTCGTTAAAAATTGATTGTTTCAACTATACCATTTTTGGTGTCAAAGTAGACCATCTTGTGAAATTTGGTTTTTGTTCTCGTTCAACATATTTTTTTTTCAGTTGAAAATACGTCTTTGTGGTACTACCTTTTTTTACATTGATCTTTTTGTTTGACAATTTATCTATTTTCTTGGAAATTTTAATATTTTGCTAAAACTTCGTTCTTTGTTTGGTTAAAAAAAATTTAACTGATAAGAAAAATCTAATTTTCATGACAGAAAAAACACTTCAAACAAAATTCAGTTGACCCTTTCAGGTTCTTTAAAAGTTGAGGTCCTCTGCGGTCATTTAACTTAAGCTTGATGATCACTTTTCTGCCTGAACGTCCCTCGGTATTTGGTCATTGGACCCCAATCATTCGGAGATGGCTTTGAGTTAAAATGCAACTCTGCCGTTCCGGCCCCTTTTCCGCATACTTCGTAAACATTTCTTAGAAATTTTGATGAACACGGGTACTTCTCTGGTGGTGTTCCTTTGTTATCTTTCAGATCTTCTTGGTGAACTGGACTCTGCCTGCTGGCTTAATATCTAGAAGGAATCTTCAACGGGCAACTCTACATGATCTATATCTTAAGCGAGATCTTGATATATGACTTGAATCGCTGTTCTATTTTCATCATTAGTGGAAACTGCTTCATGCGTGATGTCCTTTTTTCCGCTACTACTTTCTTCCGCTTCTGGTGCGACGTCTTCGTTTTCCTGTGTATAGGAATCCCTCGCTTAATCCTTATCATCTTGATGTCCAGTCATGTCGTTGATTTTCATTTCATTCTTGCGTCTCCTGTATTCGTCGATCAACTTGCTTTTGACTAAAGGTATTGTAAAACCTTCAGGCTGACTTTCCAAAGTGGTGATCAACATATCGTAGGACTCTAGCAAGCTTTCCAAAAATATAGCTGCTGAAAATTTTTCCCGGATCTCTTCTCCAAGAGCTGACATTCGGTTTAGGGTGTCCTGCATTTTGTTTGCATGGTCCTCCATGTCACCGTCTTTTACTAATCGCATTATGCATAAAACTCTGTATAAATTGACTATACTGTCCTCTGATGATTTCTGGTGGTAATCTTCCAATGATTTTCAGGCTGCTCTTGCACTGGTGGAGTTCGCAATGTGCACTAATTGGTTGTCGTCCACGAGCAAACCAATCGTACAAAAAGTTTGACAATTGATGTTTCATTGCCAACCTGCAGGGTAAATTAATTCGAGAATGTGAGCTGTTCTTTTGGATGGTCTGTGTTTAGCTTCCGTTTGCATGCACCAAATATTCAATACGGGACCTATACAACCAATGATTCTCGAGTAGTGTAGCAAAAAGTGGTGCTTTGGTGTTAACAATTCGCCAAATAATCTGATATAAATATGGTGGTGTTCAGTGAACAGAGTTTTGAGAAGCGCGTTGCACCCTCTGTCAAAAACCCGCATAGGAAAAATGTCAGCAATATTTTACATGCTCGTTTATAGTTGCCAATGTTCATCATTCTCTGGAACACGATCTCCAATAAGTAAACCGAAATACTCTAGAAAAGTCATCTTTTCGATTCCCGGAAAACCTAATTTTTTATTCAATAATTTTTCATTTGATGAATGGACTTGGCAAGTTTCCCTTATCCGCTAGACTGAAATTATAGCTCTTTTGTCATTTAACAAGTCTAAGGAGGAGAATTTGTTTTAAATAATGCAAAATTAGAGCACTAACATCACTAACAAAATTAGAGCACTCTTTTGAGAGATCTTATTTGTCACCGTTATCACAAGAATTATTATCTAAGTGATTTTTCTTTTAAGAAAAGTTCAGCCTTTCATTTTTTGCACTCATTATTATTTTAACGGGAACTTTGTAGTATTCCAATTCTTATATATCACTGAATCATCATGTTTATTTATGATGATCATAATGTTAACATATATAATCTGTGTATGATTTGTGGCATCACAGCGGAGTGTTACCAAAAAATATCCAAATCCCCCCCCCCCCAAAAAAAAAACATTTCAAATGGAAATTGGGGAAGGTGAGGAAAAAGTGTTCGCCCCAAAAATCGTTCGCCTCAAAAAACGCTCGCCCTTATATAGGAAAACAAACAAAAAAGAACCAAATCTCCCGCATACTCATAAATGGGACTAACGAATATAATAATTCTTGTAACACTAAAAATGGCTAGTGGAATAATAATAATAATGATTTAATAATAATGCGACTGAGAATTAAAGCGTCTAGGTACTCGTTCCATAACACCTTCTTATTTAGAAAGAATTATAGATATTTAGGTCGTTCTTTGATTTTCAGTTGTTGTCCTCCCAGTTGCAGTGAACTAGTGGTTCACCACTTATATCGTCAGGGTAATACACCTGCGTCCGTCTTACTCGAATTTACCAATCATCTAGTCTTCTTGTGCCAGGAATCCACTATCCCCAGTGCTTGCTGCATTACCGCGAAGAGCACAACCAGATGTTGGCCGCGCACGATGACCAGTATATCGTGCGCGTAGCCTTCAGCGTGATAGCCCTGACTCGTGGGTAGCTGAAGCAGTTCATCCACTACCAAACACCACAGCAGGGACGATAAAACGCCTCCCTGCAGACATCCCGAGTCAACAGTTCTACAAAAAGTCGTATTCCCCTTAGTCTTTGTTAGGTTCCTGTTGGCCAACATGTGGCAGGTTCATTTCGCGATTTCAGTTGGCACACCATGTGGGATCATGGTCGCCCTGATCACCTCTCTAGAGGTAAAGTTAAAGACTCCTTCGATATCCATAGAGGTTCCAATCGCGAATCCTTTCTGCTTCAGTTTTCCTTCGATTAGGTTTACTGCTTCGCTTACAGCCATCTCGGTCGAGTGACCAACTCTATAGGCATGTTGCTCCATGTGAAGTGGCCTACTTGATATGACCTTGTCGCGGATATATCTAACGACAAGTCTTATCACTGTTTTTCGTGGGAAAGATGTAAGGCTAATGTGACGGAAAACCTTCACCCGATAAAATATATTTGTTCCTAATAACAATGACTTGATGATTAGGGGTGTAAAAGTAAATCCCCATAAAGAACATCTACACGCGTTCCGAAATCGCCAAAAAGATACCTCATCCGCCAAGGATGCGGGTAGAAACGAATCAGATTCCTTATAATTTCGGCGGGTTGGAAGATATCACCAAAATCAGCCCACCCAACCATCAGCATACATAGACGAATATAATATAACCGAATCGTAATTATGAGGGGCACTCTGAACAATCGCCAAGCGTCCAGGCGTGATTATCTATACTCTCTTCTCTAACCTCTAATCAAGCGACGGCGCTTGCCAATAAAAATAATTACCAAACCTTGAATATCAATTTTCGTTGAATAATATAAACTTGTACTTTAAAAATTAAACAGTTTAATCAATCAATTTGCTCCGAGCATAGCCGTGTCAAATCAGCATCCAGGACGAGAGTCATGATTGTTATATGGAAGCAAAGGACGCGAATATCAGTTTTCTTTTGGAGTCCCGGGTGGCTAATCACAAAATTCCTTTAAATTACGTAGGAGATTCAATCAATCGCGAGAGAGAGAGAGAGAGAGACTTTCTTTTTGACAGCTCGTGGTTTTATCTACAAATTTCTTATATACTATTTTTTAGTAAGATGCATAGTTTTTGTTTTATTCATGACAAATTGTATCAAACGAATCATAAAATATATGCAATAAAAAATGGTCAGAAACCCTGTAGGAAAGAAATCGCATGCTGTAAAACGAGGATATGCCTATCAAGAAAATTTCCTTGTTTGGCCTTCTTAAGAAAAATTATAAGATATTGTTGATCCTCATAAATTGTTTATTGCTTTTAACGGAATAATAACAGATCCACTCAACTGAAAATTTCTACTTGCAAGACTTTAATGTTTCATAATTCTTATATTTATTTTTCTCCGAGTAACTCAGAAATTGATCACCGAAATATTTGAAAATTAGGGAGAGAAAAATCAAATGCATCGTACTCATGATGATAAAGAATAAGAACTTTTTTTCTGCAACGGTCCACAAAGAGTACAAGATTTTAAAAATGTACGGAAATTGTAGGAAAATATTAGTAAATTTATGGGTTAATTCAATTCAATAATATAATATACATTTTTTAATAATAGCGTTAATTTATATTAGTCGAGATAAAAATAATATGAATCACTTGCGAGTTATACTGTAAAATTTTTAAACAAATAGTTTAATTTATAAAGTAAATACATTTGAAAGCGTTACGTTCCTTAATAATAAATCACGAATATCTATGTAGCTCCTAATTATAAAAACAAGCTTGAATCATTCAGGAGATAACAGCTATAGTCTTGTTATTTGCGTTAAACAAATGAAGATCCTTTTTACTCTGGTCGTTTCATTGGCGGTATATATTAGCAAATATAATAATATTAATAGATCTATATTTTGAAAAGCATTTTTAAGCTTCCTGCAAATTACAACTTGTCCCACGTAATCCGCATTCTGTCCCATACTGTTAGAAAAATTTGGAAAATTTTGACACATTTAAGGTACTGAGGTTATTGAAAACGTAATCAGGTTTCTGAAAATAAAAATCTCTAACTCTTATACTAAATTGACTACATTTTTATTGACATTCGGAAACGGTATCTGAAAATTTCAAATAGTTTCCTACAATTCCTAAATGCTTTTTGTAAAGTTTTAATATAAATGCACATGCTATTAATTTTTTAATGTGCTTGTGTGTTGTGTACAGTCTATATTTTTCCTTAAAATATAAATATAGCAAGACAATATAAACAAAGTTTATTCAATCGACAAAATCGAATGATACCTTAAAAAAATAGCACTGTCAGAAATTTTCGTACGATATTCTTCCAAATCCTATAGCCAAACACATCCAAGGTCTGCATTCTACCAGTTGGGCCTTTGGGAATGTTTTTTAATAAAACCTTCTAGTATTGCTCTTTGCACGCTTCGCTCACATTGGCTACTTCGCAAATCTGTAAAGAATAAAGAATTTTTCCCGAATGTTAGGAAAAAATGGATATTGAAGCCAAATTTGCAGCAATTCTGAAGAAAGTTTACTGGATTTAGTGGCCTGCAAATAAATATTGCTTGCCTCAAAAAGTCCTTATTCGACTCATCGAATGATTTTTCAGAACTAAAAAATGGGGGTAAAAGTAATCTTCCATCGGCAGATATGTTTGGTTAAATTGTATAGCTATGCGTGGTAGAGAAAGCTGACTGAACAGTCTCCAGAGTTTTTGTTCCTTGAAAGCTCAAAGTTCTTCAACTATGTAATTACAAATTAAAGCAACTTTGGTCGGAATTGAAAACGTTGGTTTCTCCATAGTTCAGAATTTTTGGTTTTAAATTGTTTTTAAAAACATCACATTCTTGTTCTATATCTCTAGTTGCATGTAAAGATGATACAGAAATTTTATGATTGTTAACGAAGCAACGTTATACTGTTTCTTGAATTGTCATACCCGCCAACATGATACTTTCAAACATGGCAGCTCCAATTCTTGCTTCTTTTGTAAACCGCGGCTTTCAAAATTTATATCGTGAACTCTCATTTTCGAATCAATAGCCTCCTTTCAATTGCCAAAAGTGCATTTTGCAGCGTTGTATAGCTCATCTTCTCGGCCTACATCACGGTTAACTTGTTATTGCCATCTTTGTAATTGTCGCTCTGAACAAGGCTTCTCAAACATTTGATGAACGGTTATAAAAGATAACGTTTTTTCTTTCCAGAATTGCAAAAGTCAACAGCTTCTTTTTATAGTCGACACGGTCTCCCTCCTCTTGATATAATTAACCAGGTACTTCATCGTAATTTGTTTCTTCTTCGGTATCTTTATTTGCAATCGTTTGTATGGGAATTTGACTATTCACATCAACAAATTGTAAGAGAAATAAAATTTCAATAGTAAATGAGGAATCGAACTTATTCGTCCTTATAATGTCCTCCAATACATCATCTAAATGTACCTCTTTAGGAGTTCTTTCTGATGGCTGAATTCTGAGATGTTATGTAGCCAATCACACACTGAACACGGGACGCATTCTGTCTTGCCCATCCAATTTTCTTATTCAGTTGATGCAAGCGTCTTTAGGCCCTTTGATCCATCGTCGATCTTAGCCTTCGATTTAAATCAGCCAAAGCCCTCGCAGCACCATAAACTGAACTATTGTTACGTCCCTCGAAGATATCTAAGTAATTTGAGTAAATGAAAAAGAAATTTGTCTTTTACATTATATGAAATAGTGTAAACTATTCAGTAAAAACGGTATTTGAAATTATGTCCCTCGGTTTTGACATTTTGACCATTATTGTCATATTTACATAGTTTATTTGAAGAAGCAAGCATACGTTAAAAAAATTATGGAATGTTGAAATATAAATAGCAATGTAATGAAAGAGCTAAGATAAACTATTGTCCGCATTTTCTTCTTGAAGGATTAGTATATCGAAAAAAATAAATC
This sequence comes from Andricus grossulariae, assembly GCA_011634705.1. NCBI lineage: Eukaryota > Metazoa > Arthropoda > Insecta > Hymenoptera > Cynipidae > Andricus > Andricus grossulariae. The sequence goes on from JAABKJ010001609.1 coordinate 17,883, forward strand.
GTCTCCGTACAAAATTCACGGTGAAATGCCGATCTTCGAAAGAACATCGTACTCGGTGTAGTTTTGAGTTGCTACATTTTTAAAGCAAAAAATAAATGAAACGGTCGACCGTTATTTGAAAAACGAAAAATAAAATGGAAATTTATTGAAAGTAAGGTTCTGAATCTCAAAATCTCGAGTGACGTCACAGAATAAAACAGTTTTATTCTTGTTTATTACAAACTCAAAGAATTATGATTATTATCCTAGAGTTTATCTGACTGAAGGTTGACTCAAACAATAACACATTGCAGATATGCGGGGTAAAATTTGATAAGTGTCCCTGCCTAAAATGTTGTTATCGCCTATCTTATTGAAACTCCGCCAGATTGTAGTACTTGTAGACCTCTTTGATTTTTGGGACAATATCGGGGCTGGTTGGCGAAATATTTTTCTGTCCCTGCTATGTCGTTTGCCTCACAGGGGGTAGTTTTTAGAGGTTGCATTCGGTTGCACAAATTTGAACAAATTAGGACGAAAATAATACGTTCATATAAAGCTGATTTTGGATAATTTCGCGGCCAGCGAAACGTTGCGCTGTCTCCGACATGATGTTTGCCGCATAGGGGGTTGTTTTTAGAGGTTAAAGTTAGTTGCAGGAATTTCAGCAAATTAAGACGAAGATAATACGCGCATATAAAATTGATTTTGGATGATGTCGGGGCCAGCGAAACGTTTCGCTGTCCCCGACATGATGTTTGCCACATAAGGCGTAGTTTTTAGGGGTAAAAGTTGGTTTGCACAAAATTAACAAAATTAAGGCGAAAATATTAGGCTTGTGTAAAGAAGATTTTGGAAAATGTTGGGGCTGGCTGGGGAAATATTTGCCTGGCCTTGCTATGTGGTTTACCTCACAGAGGTTAGTTTTTAGAGGTTGCAGTAGGTTGCTCAAATGTAAACAAATTAAGGCGAAAATATTAGGCCCATGTAAAGAAGATTTTGAATAATGTTGGGGCTGGCGAAATATTTCGCTGGCCCGTCATTGTTTTTGCCGCATAGGGGATAGTTTTGAGGGGTTTAAGTTTGTTACACAGATGTGAACAAATGATTACGAAAATAATACGGTCATATGAAGTTGATTTTGGATAATTTTGAGGTTGGCGAAATATTTCGCTGGCCCCGCCATTGTTTTTGCCGCATATTGAGTATTTTTTAAGGGTTAAAGTTGGTTGCACAAATTTAAACATATTAAAACGAAAATAATATGCTCACATTAGGTTGACTTTTGAAAAAATCAAGGCCAGCGAAACGTTTCGCTGTTTCGGACATGATGTTTGCCGCATAGGGGGTAGTTTTTAGGGGTTGAAGTTGGTTGCACGAATTTGAACAAATCAATTCGGAAATAATACGCTCATTGATATAAAGTTGATTTTGGATAATGTCGGGGCCGGAGAAACGTTTCACTGACCCCGTCAGTGTTTTTTTGAGTTATCAGGTACTTCCGGTGTTGCACGAATTCTAATTTTGGTGGAACAAATTTAAAAAAATTCTGCACTACATATTTGGGCCAAAAAAAGTTGAATTTGTGTGGGTGGTGAGGCCAGTAAAATGGTCCTGGCGAGTTCTGCGTCATGGTATTTCTATATTACGCGGAATCGTAATGCGGCTGGAATTAGTAGCCTCCGTTTTCGGTTGAACAGTGCCTGTCAAGAAAAATCGCGTCCTCCGGTGTGAGATCTTGGATCCCCTGAAGCTTGCGCCAACAAATCGCGTCTCGGGTGATCACCGGGTCCTTATGCTGTGTTTCGACGATCTCGTGGAAAAGGGGTGGCCGTGCTAGTGGTTTGAGAACCGGAATAGGCGTGGAGTTTTCAGCGTGAGTGGTGGTGGCAGTAGGCGGTAGCATGGGTTTGAGGTCGAGATCACGTGGTGACAGCTAGCCTGGATTGGGGTGTCGGGACAAAGCATCGGGTATTTCATTACTTTACTCTGGCACGTGTTCAACCTTACACGAGAAAGTGCTGAGAAACAGATCTCACCGTGTAGGTTTGTCTCTCTTGTCCTTCTGACGTTCCCGCCAGGTTAACGTCTGGCTGTCGGTCCGTTGGGTAAATTGTCGAACTTCTAGAAACGGCCGATAGCGTTTGATCGCCTAGACGATCGCGAGGCATTCTTGTTCGTAACAATGGTAACGTACCTCGGTGGGCAAGAACTTGGCGCTAGCGGAAGAGATGATGCATGATTTCCCACCCAATTCCTCCTGCATTGATGCGGCCCCCATTCCGCGAGCGCTGGCGTCTGTTTGTCGATGCATTGACGTTTTCCGTCCGAGTACCGTAGAAGTGCGTGGCCGAGAATCAGCTCAGCATGAAGTTCTGGGCTGATATGAAAGGTGCCAGGATAGGCGACCTCCTAAGGAATTAGGTTTAAGGCTACTACGCCGTCGGGAGTAATAGTAACACCTATGGCGGCCAGAAGTGCTAGCGTGTCGATCTCAGCGATGACCTCCAGGTTGCTCACAGGATTCGGACTTGGGAGATGCTGCTGAGATCAACGAAAACAAAGCTTAATATGAAGGTGCGCTGGGTGCGGTAGGAACTTTGGCTTCGGTCGCCCGGTCTAGCCATTTACCCAAGACCGTGGTATTTTTCCGGGCCCGTACAACGCTACAATCTTTATGAAAATGTTGCCCCGGGCAATAATGGCATTGCAGCTGGGGTCGCACATTAGGTGCAGAGGAGGCTGCCGTACAATTATTCTGCGGCTGTGCCGCGAGTGTTGGCTTGCCCTGAGAAGCGTCACGAGCGGTTTTCCTTGGCTTCGTCAGTTTCGGCCTGAACGGCCCATTCTACCAGTTCCTCGAACGAGGTGATGGTTGCTGCTCGTAGGATCTTCTTGATCAAGAGCTTAAGTGCCTTGAGGAGGAGGGCCTATGGTTTCCTTTTCTTCCTGCTTTGCCTTGTATAGCGTTATATGTAGTTTTTTAAGGGCTGAAACCCCGGCGAAGTGTTGGACTAAGAGATCTAGGAACTTGGGCCACGGCAGTGACAAGTTTCGGTACACATCATACGATTTGGAGGCATTCTCTGTTAAGGATTTGATCACTATCCTTGACCACATAGTCGTCTAGATGGTAATGGTACGTCAGGAGTGCGTAAGGCGCGCATCAACGCCCGGTAATCGGCGAGTGAAGCGCTTGGAGGTGGGGCCGAGATTATAAGGTTCCATGCGTGTGGTGAGTGGGCTCTGTTCCCAACTCTTGCTGGTATGCTAGGGGATGACATAATTGGCCGGAGAATCGTCGGTATGAAAATCGGATCCAAGCGGCTGTTTGGGCCAGGCACAGCCTTATCTTGTGTAGTTGGTTCCTGCAACAGGACACGCGAAGCGCTGCGTTCTGTAAATGGGACCGACCTACTTCACTCCCTTCGAGGGACTGAGATGGACGATCGTTTGCGGCCAGCTTCCGCCCGGACTTCGAGGGTCGAAAGGTGTCGACGCCCTTGAACCTCTGTGCGAGCTGGTGGTCGGAGAAAGGCAGACCCTCTGTTTTTAATTTGGATAAATTTATATCAAATTTTTTTAATTAAAAATAATATCCGTCCAGAATTTGTGCACATGACTCACTTTTAGTCACGTTTTAGTTCGGAAATTAATCACTTTTGGTATAGCCGTGTAACCAGAGTGAATCAGCTCCCGCTCGCCTCAGGCGAATATTTTTATTTTAAAATAATTCACTCTAACGCATTCACATATAATTGAACTTTTCTTGCGAATTCAACGAGGATCACAATATCATCCGCAAATGACAAGATCAAAATCTTTGAGAAACCTCCGAAGCCAACCTCAGAATCAATATCGCATGTAAGCAATAATAATAGTATTGATCCGAGAATATATAAATAATGCACTAACCAGTTAGTATTCATTGCTATATCTGGCTGATATTTTCTACGTATGTGTGATGATACCGAAGGGCAAACTCGAAAGGCAGAGTGGTTCTTTCAGATGACCAACGTCAGAGTGGTTAGACTTACGCTCCCAGAGAATTGTTTTGATTAATTAGGTATTAATATACTAACTTATATGGAAAAAATTCCATTTTTATTGTTTCTTATCGCAGGGTTAAGTATACAGTTCGACTGTTTACCTAATGGTGACCCTATTCCTGTTGTACCTGGTGGTGGAGATTCTTCTTCTTCTGGTAGACAACATTCTCCTGTTGGATCCAGGTCCAGGTCCACGTCGCCTACACTCAAGTATCCTGGTAGCGTGTTACGTGAAGCCAGGCCTCCTTCATCTATGCGACCTCCAACCAAGCTTCCTTCTCCTGATGGATTTGGATATTGTCCACTTGAACAGCTTGGGCTTATTAGGCTAATTCTCCGCACGAATGAGCACCGGATATTTGAACTGCGAAGATACACTTTTCCTGCCAATAAACCAATTACATTGAGAGTCGACCCTAACACCTATGATCCTATGCCAACCCAAGAACAAATTGTTCTAGCAGCATCCAATGGTGATGTCTTTGCATTATTGGAGACTTGTCATTTTTTAATTGGAATGTACACATATAGTAGTAGGAAGATCAAACGGGCGAAAATAAACATGAATAGCGGCAAGGTTACCTTATTAAACGCAGAAGAAATGAATGCATGTCCAGCAGGTCGCAACCTCCCTATCAGAAAGTTCTTTCAAGTAGTTCTAGTGAACAACGTGTAAACCGCAATCCTCGAAGCCATCAATTAATTTTTCTTCTAATGTAAAAAATTTAATGGATCAAAATGTCAGAAGCAACTCGTACATTGTTGACATATCGAGCATTCATGTCCTATTTTGTGATTTTCTCAATTACATTAAGTTGCAATTTTTCAAAGAGAATAAATGAAGTGTTCTTCGGTTGCGCTTTTGAGAACATAACGACTCGACGCTCAGCTCAGCGTAGCTTAAGGCCATGTCATACTAACCGCAATATAATTTTTCGACATATTTTTTGCAAAAACTCACATACATGAAAAACTCTGGAAAGTTGAAATATAAGTAAAAATTTGGTCGAAAAATCCAAAGCTTGATTTGAAAGCCGTCGTTTTAGCCTAAAAATGCAACGACTTATGTCAACTTTTCTTTCTCCTCATGAAATGAGAAAAATCGTACTGTTATTTTAATTAAACTGTTTTTTAATAAAAATTACTTCTCTTTTTGTTGAAGATTTATCTATTAGATGAAATTTTATTTCGTTGGTTGAGAAGTGTACAATTTTGTTGAATATCCGTTGTTTTCTTATTGAAAAGTATATTTTTCAAAGGCGGGTCTAAAATATTACTTATGCAATTTATGAAGATTATAAAAAGTGAGATAAAAAAAATGTGACACTTAGTATTTCCAATTTAAATAATGTCAGTTGAAATTTTCGATATAAGCGATGTAAGAAACAGCAGGTCTTTTTCAAATAAAATTTTATTAGATAATGAAACATAATATTTGAATCTTAAGGCCTAATTAATCTAGATTGCTGTTTCCAATTTCAAAATCGAAAATCATAAATGGTATCATCCCTTTCTCTCAGTGTAGCAAGGACTTATGAATTGACTATTACATTTTTTTTTAAATTCAAATAAGTTATTTAGAGTTAATTTAATCAAATTTAAATTAATTTATATTTGGAATTTTATGGTACATATGATCAGTTCGAAATAACTTTGTGTTTCCCATACAAAGTTACATGACTGTTATCATTAAATCATAACCCTCTGGTCTTTGTCAGTAGGAATAATGACTTCTGTTATTTTCTTACCTCGTTCATATTCCAAGTTTTAATTGCATTATTTCACTAAAAATACCATTTGAAAAAATTGTAATATCTTCAAAAATAACATAATTAATTTGTTGTCCCTGGTCTACTGCAAATACTCTCGAACAAAAAAAAATAATTTAAAAGGTCATATGATTGCAGATTATGAGCTACGGTTATTATTGATGACAATTTGTGAGGTTTTGATTGAATTTAGTAATGCAAAAAAATGCTAATAATTTTGGCAAGTTTTTTTTGTATGGTCTTCTTTTTATAATCTGAAAAAGTGCGCATCCTACAGAGAAACAATTTTGTTGGTCAACATTTTATTGCACCTTGTGTCGTTTTTCCAAAAAATTAATTTTCTTATTTTCAATGTTATTTTTTACGGTTTAAACAAAAAAATTTTTTTGTTTTAATTTTTTTACCTTGTGTCGCTTTTCTCAATTGAAAAAAAATTTCATGTTCTTTTTAACGATTAAAACAAAAACTATGCATCCCATCAAAAAGTAAAAAATAAACAATTAGTGAAATATTTTTTCACGTCTTGCATAGTTTGACCGCAAAATGAAATTTTTTATTTTTTATTATTTCCTGTGCGACTAAAATTTGAATTTTTAAATTTTCAAGAAAATTCAAGAAGTTATTATGAAAATCTTGCAGGGCTTCTTTTCTGGACTTTCTTCCATATCGTGCATTGTTCCGCCTAACATTTTTCTTTTTCGTTTTTTTTCTTGAATTTTGAAAATGCTATAACTCGAATAATTTTTTTTTTATCAAAAAAACTCATGGAGATAAATTGTTTAAATTTCCGAGTACTACGCAGAGCCGTACATATAATTTTTGAACATTAAAATAAAGTGGTCTTAAAAATTTTGCAATGTTCCATCATTTTGAATTTTTATCCAAAATAGCTGGCTAACGAACTTGTCCTTTAGTTTTCCCCACTCCAAGAATGTAGAAAAAGGCCTATCTTATAGATTAATTCTGTCAAGAGTTATCGTTTTCAGAGACAGACATACATACATATAGACATACAGAAAGACGCATTCGTGAAAACATGTTTTTCGGATCCAGAGGGTCTCAAAACTTGGACATTTGTCAAAAACGCCCCCCCCCCCCCCCCCCCCCACCAAAAAAAAAAAAAAAAAAAAAAAAAATAA